>JAJOOH010007432.1:0-57681 GCA_029582605.1 Solanum gracilifrons | reverse complement strand
CAATCTAAACATAATTCAATAATCATCATGAAGATTAATTCACAAAATGTCCATTCAAGGCTATGAACCCAATTACTCAATTCACTAACAATTCCACACAATTAGATATAGTTAATGGCATAAATCAACAGCCCACAACAATCTAAACATAATTTTATTATCATCGAATCAAAATCAATATACCCACTTTATGGTGAAATTTAGGAAACTTGGAAAGACATGGGTTCATGGAAATTTCTTTCTTAAAAACCATCAACAAACATCAATAATAACATAAATCATCATTAAAAATCATTTAATGAAAGATCCCATGCTTAGAATCGAAAATTGGGTTTTTGTGTTTTTGGAAGAACTTTGAAATCATTTGGATTGAGCTCCTTGAAAGGAAGAATAATCAAGGATAAAGGATCCCCATACCTTAACCTTCATGAATCCCACGAATTTTGAGAAGAAAACACTTGAAACCTTCAACCCTAGCTTGATTTTGGACCTTGACCTTTAATGGAGTTTTAGAGAGAACTTTTAGGAGAGAAGGGTTTTGTTTTTGAGAAATATGAAGAATGAATTATAAAATACCATATTAAATGTTTTAATACCTTTTAAAAAAAATACCTTAACCATGCATCTTGACCACACGAAATACCAACAACACTCAAGACGATCGCAAACGAACACACGTTAGGCTCTAGTTACTCTAGTTTGTTTTTAGGGTCGTTACATTATCCCCCACTTGGGAACATTCGTCCTCGAATGATACTTAAAACACATTAAGGGTAATGACTCAAGACTAGCAGCCCACAATCAATCATGTAACATCAATATAAGGCACATAACTAGGAGGAACATCAACTCCACATCATTAAGCTCAAAACGCAACAAGAAGGTAGGAACTACATCTACAAACTCATCATGCATCAAAGCTTTACATTCTCATTTCATAGGAGGAACTTCCTTCTCCAAATAAACTCATGCTCAAAAACAACTTCACTAGGCACATTATGTAATTCTTCATAAAAGCACAGTTATGCAACATCTTTCACGAACCCATCTAAGCATGCTCACATTTTCACCTCATGAAGCAAATAGACAAATGCTAAATGCACATTTAACAAGAGGAGTACAATTGATTAAAACTCATTTTTTTTTCTCATTAAACAAGAATTCAACTATAACATGCATAACATAAGGAGACCATGGAACTCTCTTTCACACAAGACTCCAAAACATGCTACCATCTACTAGAAACTCTTTGTCTTAGGCTTGAATATGCACATAAAGAAGGTGGTAAAGATATCAACACCTCTCAACAACTTTACTACTCAACATACCATCCCCCACTTAAGGAAAAACCCAACTAAGGTCAACATGACATAACCCAGGAACCTCAATCAAGACATTCCCAACCTTCAAGAAACCATCAACATACCGGAGCTTTTAAACTAGGAAGGTCCTCATTACGCAACTCTTGCTCATCTCAACCTTACCAACACCACTCAAAGGTCTCATATGAGTCTACCACATCAGGTCTAAACTCCACAACTAACTACATCTCTTAAAATAAAAACATCACTCAAGCCTAACTCATGAACATCAAAGACACTCAAGGGCCTTACCATCTAGTCACATTATCCCCCACTTGGGAGAATACTCATACTAGCTCTTCTAAGCTTCACTTTTTTTTTTCAATTCTAAGGTCGGAGCAAAACCTCACTAAACCTTCATACCCATCACACCTAAGCATTTCTAAAACACCACATTTCACTAACTCTTTCAATACTCCTCCAAACTCATCATAACTATGCCGGATTCTACCAACAACTCATAATCATAAGGCATCTCATTCAATCTCAAGTCAACATCACAATCTTCCACCTCACATCTATCAAGTCACTAAGCCATAGTTGGCCTCACAACCAACCTTTCCTCTCCCTCAACCCTTGAAACACAAACCTCTTAAGGGAAATCACACTATAAGGACCATCACATAAGGAACAAGGGAAACACATTATAGAGCGAAACTCTATGGCACGGCTTGAAGAATGAAGAGGTGAAACATACTTAGCACCTAATAGCCTCCTATTCATAATGTGGCGTGCTTCACATTATGAACAATACTCTACTAGATGTGGTTTGATACAACCTAAGACCATTCCCAAAACCTTATGCTCTGATACCAAGTTTGTCAAGACCATAGAGCACTTCCTAGTCGTAACCGGCGTACTCGACCTCTCGGAAGTCTAATACAAGCCTCTTAGCATTCATTCATCCCATAGGCACTAAAACCCACAAGGAATAAAAAAAAAAATCTTCACACACGAAGAAACTTTCATCAAATAACAAGCGGAAGACTTTCTAGACTTTATACATGATGTCTCAAAACCATCTAATATTTGAATACAACATTGGGACTAAGCCCACTCAAAACTATAACCAAACTACAAGACATAAAGGAACATGTTGGTTATTGTCCTTGAATCTATGAGGACTCACCAAGTCTTCATCTTCAAACACCTTAGAAACCTATCCATCAACCATGGAATATCAACATCTCAAATATCCCTACATTTTAGTCAAAAGGGAAATAAAGGGGTTAGCACAATTAAGTACTACGTATGGAAACCATGCAAAAACATGCTAAAAAGGACATTTGGTTGAAATTCATGCCTTATGCCATTTTAGTAAAACTTCATGAACATTGACATAGTAGGCATATTATAGAACAAAACCAACATATAAGACATTAACCACATTATAGACATACTCAACACTTTCACCAAATAACTCATTTCATCATCCAAGGACCCTTATCTAAAATTACCCTAAGACACATTTGAGTGAGACATGAAGTGGCCACCCATACAACCTCTTCATACACACCTAAGTGTTCCTCAAGGCTACTATAGACAAGAACCATCACGCTTCAAGGTAACATACTAAGTAACTCACTTCATTAACATAAGCTATTCATTCAACAAATCATTTAGACAATAAGTCAACACTCTTCTTTAAAGTCATTCAGGACACGTTCATGCATTTAGGGGACTTCACACTTTAGTCATATAGACTTAGGGAACTCACTTTAGCACCTTCAAAGCCTACTCGTGCCATGTGTAGATAGCATCCCATACTACTACCTTCACGTTGTAGAACCTATCATGTAACTAGAGTTCACACTAAGGGTATCAAGTTTTACATTTAAAGATCCAAGTGTCAAGAACGCTCATAGCACAAATTTCCAAGAGATTCAATAACAAGGCTCACCCAATATGTACATCATGTCTTCGCACCAAGCACAAGCAAGTATCAAGAAGGGCCGACGTCTTGTATCAAGAAGGGTCAAAGCCCAATAATCAAGAGAACCAAGAACCAAATTAAAAATGGCTTCCTAGTTCGTACTTAAAATAGACAACTTCTATTCTTAAGATGGACTAAAAATCCAGAGTCAAGATGGCAAATGATTCGAATCAAGAGGCATGTCAATAGTGACAAATTCACAGTCACAAGAAGGACAAGATCCCAACAAGAGTCCCAAGGGATCAAACAATCCGTACCAGTGGGTGAGTTACATAAGCGTCTTTAACGTCATAAAGGATACCAACATGACAATGCAAAGTGACAATAGGTAACCAAGGTACCAAGATCAACTTTCAAATATTCCAGCAGTTAAAAGAGTGAAAGTACAAGTTTATACACAAACCTCAGTACTTTAACAAAGAAACAGTCCACACAACTTTGCGAGTTCAGACTGTAGACAAACCAACGTTTCAAGGTCCTCAACCTGTTCACGAGTATATACAACCTTAAAAATGCAATTATATAACTTCTTTAACTTATATTAGCTCAGTAATGTTGACGAAAAATAGGATCATCATCACAAGTAAGCCTAGCATGTACAAATACAACTATGCTCCCAAAACAGTGAATCTGTCCAGCCTGGTACCCCAAATCGCAAGTTAGATTTGAAAAGGAAAACGGCAAAACTAGACTTTATAACCTTCATGAAAGATGTAACTACATCTCGTAAGGTTGCAAACAAACAAGAATCACCACAAAATTCATTTTGTACAAAAAGATATATTCAAAACACTAACAGCTGATCATACAGGATTTCAATTTCTGAAATCTGGGAAGAACTTGCCCTATGTTGCATCCCATATTTCGTATCCTTAACAGTTAAATTAGAGTTTTACATAAACATAAGAGTTGTAGGTATACGAGTTATATTTCCAAATAATATTTATTCATTGTAAACGAAGTTGTAGAGAACGAGATATGCATAAATTACTAAACACTACCCAACTCAGAAACAGATTTCATCACTTACATGTGAAAGGAATGTCATTGCCAATCGATTTATATTCAACATAGCTTTTCATTTATCAAGAAGAGCACCTAAGTCTACCAAGTCAAGAGATGACATTCAACAATATAAGGCACTTCACATTCCATCATCTTCATTCAGAAGTGTTAAGAGAGAACATGCTTTCAATCACAACACCCTTGCATTTACAACATAATTACCTTTACTTTATTAGATTCACATTCAACTCCTTCACATCATATTCACAACACAATATCATGGTAATACTCAATTATTAATATAATGCCTTCAAGGCCATGACCATAATACATTCAATTAGTAAACACCTCCACCATAAGTGGATCACACATCAATCTATGACAATCCTAAATCAACTTTACCTTAACAATGAAGTTAGGTTAACTTACCATTCTCCAAATCCATAATCACCATTACTAAATTCTACCACAATTCACCATAAGATAGGTGTAGATAACAATAGAAACCAATAATACAATTCAATCTAAACATAGTTCAATAATCATCATGAAGACTAATTCACAAAATGCCCATTCAAGGCTATGAACCCAATTACTCAGTTCAGTAACAATTCCACACAATTATATATAGTTAATGGCATAAATCAATAGCCCACAACAATCTAAACATAATTCTATTATCATCGAATCAAAATCAATATACCCACTTTATGGCGAAATTTAGGAAACTTGAAAAGACATGGGTTCATGGAATTTTCTTTCTTAAAGCCATCAACAAACATCAATAATAACACAAATCATCATTAAAAATCATTTAATGCAAGAACCCATGCTTAGAATCGAAATTTGGGTTTTTGTGTTTTTGGAAGAACGTTGAAATCATTTGGATTGAGCTCCTTAAAAGGAAGAATAGTCAAGGATAAAGGATCCCCATACCTTAACCTTCATTAATCCCATGAATTTTAAGAAGAAAACACTTGAAACCTTCAACCCTAGCTTGATTTTGGACCTTGACCTTTAATGGAGTTCTAGAGAGAACCTTTAGGAGATAAAGGTTTTGTTTTTGAGAAATATGAAGAATGAATTCTAAAATACCATTTTAAATGTTTTAATACCTTTTTTAAAAAATACCTTAACCATGTATCTTGACCACACGAAATACCATCAACACTCAAGACGATCACAAACGAACACACGTTAGGCTCTAGTTACTCTAGTTTGTTTTTAGGGTCGTTACAGATGGTGGCTCTCTCCAAGTATGAGGTTCGATTAAAATGAACGTCTTTAAATATCCCCTAAACCATGTGCCTACATGGGTTGTTTACTAGTTCTACCCTTGGCAAGTAGAACACCTTCCACGGTGTGGGGTCTTATGACACCGGATTCCATGCCTAGCTAGTGTGGTCTATGTCGGTTAATGCCTATTACCATCATGTGGGATGTTCACTCTAGTTACTTGATAGGTTCTATAACGTGTAGGTAGTAGTATGGGATGCTATCTACACATGGCACGAGTAGGCCTTGAAGGTACTAAAGTGAGTTCCCTAAGTATTTAATGACTATTATGTGAAGTCCACTATATGCATGAATGTCTCCTTAAATGTCTCTAATAACGAATGTTGACTTATTGGTTTATGTTGAAAGGGGAAGGTCCTTATCTTGGGTAGTCTTGAGGAACACTTAGGTGTGTATGAATAGGTTGTATGGGCGTCCCCTTCATGTCTTACTTAGGTGGGTCTTAGGATAACCTTAGCTGGAGGGTCTTAGATGATGAAATGGTTTACTTGATAAATAGGGTTATGTCTTGTAGTTTGGTATTAGTTGAGCATGTATATTATGTGAGTATTATCTTGTATCTGGATGGTGACTTGTAATATGTCTTATACTTGTATTATGAAGTTTTATCAAAAATAGCATGAAAAGCATATACCTCAAATAAATGTCCCTTTTTGCATGATTTTACATAGTCATCATACTTAGTACTTCAATGCGCTAACTCCATGCTTTCCCATGTTTTACTACAAGTGTAGGTGTTGGCAAGTGAGGTGCTCTCCGTAGTGAAGCTTGGCACTAGAGTTTCTCTCAAGACTTTGGTATGTCCTCATATGTCGAGGACAAGGATTCTATATTCTTGTTTCTTTTATTAAGGCATTTGTAACAAACTTGTAGTTTCTTTCAAATGTAAAGGTCCGTGCCCCTAGTATGTTTCTTGGAGTTTGGGTCTAAGTTGGCCATGTGAGACTAGTATTCCGCTTGTGTATAAAGACTTCTTTAAAATGATGTTGACTTTCAAGTCTTATGAGTTTGTTTTAAAAGGTTTTAATTACGCAATATTTTTTATTGCCTATGTCATGAATGAATGCTAAGGGCTTGTATAAGACCTTTTCGAGGTCGAATACGCCGTGTCGCGATTTGGGGGTGCTCTCGGGTCGTGACAACACATGTAAGTAATGTCAAATATTGCTGATTATCTGTAGAGAGTTTTCTTACTCATTGATCATGTTTATCCCGAACATAAAGCACATGGTTATAATATTGAAGGCTAACAATGAGGGGTGTCGTTATTTTATCAAATTGAAATTGAGATCCTTGCATTCTATAGGTAATAGAGAGATCTTTGTTATTACCGAAAAATGCAGAGTTATTGTAAACCATAAAAATATATTAAAGACAAATATCATGCACACTTTCTTCCATATATAAAATTTTCTGTTTAAAAATGACTAAATTCCTACCCTTTCAAGTATGAACATAAATTATAGGTCCCCATGTAGCAATCATTAGATGTTCTAGATTTTGTAGATGCTCCTCATTCTATAATTGTGTGCTTGCCTAGAAACTGTGTAAAATCGTATGTGGCTTTTTTAGTATTCATTGGTAAGCTTATCCTACATATGAATTTTAGTTTACTGATGGAAATTTAGGATCCGTGATTATGTGATTGCTTTGATCTATAAAATTGTTCCTATCGTTACTACTTGGAAAATTTGGAGGGTAAGATGTGGGAAAAAGTATTGTACTGAGAAGATATATGTCTAGAAGTTCATAACCAAATTTTTTTTGGTAACTAATCGCATGTATTAATCACCAAGTAGGGAGTTTATATAAAAAAATTGCTCCTTTAGGTAATCTTTTTGCGATAACTACATTTTAACATTTAACTGTTGGAATACAACACTCAATGTTTCTGAAGCTCTTTGCAACTACAATTTATTTCTCTTGCTAAACTAGTTGTATTTTTTTGTTTCTAATCAAATATTCTGGTGAAATTTCTCTCACTCCAAACGACATGAATGAATTAAGTATAGACCATTTTCATGATCTTTGCTGAAGTTGTTTTTCCTGTTGGACATCCTTGAGGTCCACTGTCTTTAATTTTTAGCCACTACAATAGTCTAGCCATCAATCTCCTTGAATATTCACTATATATAAATATATGTTCGTTGGTTTCTTGTGCATTTCCATATATATATTTCACTCTTGATCCACATTTATTCCCCAGTTTGTTAGTCTATCTGTTGTATTCAAATAGCCATGAAGTTGCGTCATATTGTAAAAATATCTTTTGTTCTATATTCATTTGCAAACATCAAGTGTTTCCAAGTGACTTGAGGGTGAGTTTCTAGGAGTTGCTAATAGATAAAATATATCATGCTCTTAATGGAAGGTGGTTTTCCTTGGATTTGTTGCTTTCTTCCTCTAGAATCTAGGATCTTCCTTAAAATCGAGCTAGCATGTTGTGGTGTAGGAAAATTCTCAAATTTTCTCCTTTCACATAATAAGCATGTATCCGTCTTATCCATAATCTTATTGCTTGTTTGCTAAGTCCAACCACATTTTAGTTACTGTCGCTTTATTCCAGATTCTGAGATCAAATAGTTGTAATCCACCTACTACTTTTGGTAGGCACATTTTACTCCAAGAGACTAAGACCCTTTTAGTAATTTCATTTGTACCCGACAAAATTTAACATTTACAACATGCTTCTACAATTTTAAGTACTTTGGCAGGGATGAGGAAAATTTGTGCTTATTGAATCTCATTCACCACTGTCTTTACTAAGTGTACCCTCCCTACATAGGGAAGTTTTATGGTCTTCCAAGAAGTGATTTTGATACTATTTTTTCTATCAAAGCAAGCCACTATAATACACTCAAATTCCTAGTAGTTAGTGGTATACCTACATATCTCAATGGAAGTTCTTCAATAGGAATATCAAGTTGTTGGATAATAAACACTTTTGCTTCTCCCGAAACCCCACCAAAATAAATGTTCCTCTTGTTTAGGTTGGCTTGAAACCCTGATGCTTTAGAGAAGATCATAAGCTTGTCGTACAACAACTGAATTGATCTTATGTTTCCTCTTGCAAATGAAAAAAAATCATTTACAAAAGCTAGGTAAGTTAGCTTTACTGTAGCACATTTTGGATCAAAATTGAACTGCTTGTTGCTACCTAACTCATTCATTTGTGTGCTCAAATACTTCATTGCTATTGCAAAGAGATTGGGAGACAAAGGATCTCCTTGTCTCAATCCTTTAGCTGCTTTAAAAGGCTCTATTACTATTCCATTAATGTTGATTGATTAGCTATCTAAATTAAAACAACTCATTATACACTCTATGAACTTTGTTTGAAACTTCAATTACACTAACATTTGTTCAATAAATATTCATTCGGTAGCGCCGTAAGATTTATGTAGGTTTACCTTAAGCATAATTCTAGGGGATATTAGGTTCCTTTAAGTTCATGAGCCATTATTATATTTTCTGTTACCCTTCTCTCTGGAATAAACCCTGCTTGAGATTCACAAACGATAATGGGCATGCTATTCTTCATTCTAACTATTAGCACCTTTGAGATCACCTTGTATAACACCTTACAACAAGCTATCGGTCTGTATTCCTTGTGTCATATATTGAGTGACCTTAGGCAGTAAGGATATAGTAGCGCAATTGACCCATTTATGAAATTTTGATGTTTTAAAGAACTCATGAACAACTAAACACATGAATTTTTTGATAATAGGCCAAGTTGTTTTGTAAAAATATGCATTCGAGCCATCCACTCCGGGGATTTATCATCTCCTTTTGCTTAAAGTTCTTCTACTATCTCTTCATTTGTTATATCTCTGCATTAATCTAACTAATGTTGACGATCCAGTGTTGGGCCTTTACTCATGGTTCTTTACTAATTGTGTGCAGAGAATGTGTTGCAGTGCCCACGAAGAAATTGTAAAATTATAGAATCTCTATTTGAATTTATGTTGTAACTATCAATTTTTGCCCAGTGAAAGCAGTCAGCTCTATTATTTATTCTTGTTGCCTCTTCTCCTTATTTCTGCAGAGAAATATTTGGTATTTGCATCTCCTTTTTAATTTAATTTACCCTTTATCTTTGTTTCTTAATACTTTTTTCAATGAGTGGCCATTTTTTAAATTGTTCCGTAGCCTTTTTTTCTTAAGATGCAAGAATATATATATATATATATATATAAAAGAGAACTTTAGGCCCACCTACGTGGCGCCACTACAAACCAAAATTCCCTTTTAATTTATTTATTTACAAAATTAGCCTTCCCTTTTGACTTTTATGAAAAGTTGCGACTTTAATAAAAAGTTGCGACTTTAATGAAGAGTTGTGACTTTTATAAAAAGTTTTGACTTTTATGAAAGGTTGCGACTTTAATGAAGAGTTGTGACATTTTCGAAGGGTTGCAACTTTTCCAAATAGTTGTAACCTATCTGATAAGGCACAATAAACATTTGTTCACACTACCATTTGTTGTCTATAAATAGAGGGATTTCATCTCATTTTAACACAACGAAAATTCTGAACCTCCTCCTCCTCCTCTTCTTCTTCTTCTTCTTCTTCTTCTTCTTCTTCTTCACAATTAAATATTTGTATACTTTGCTCATGTTAAGTGGTTCACTGACACTATTGCTTGTGTTACAGATCTTGGTATGTATTTTTAAAATCATTAATTTATAATTTATGCTTATGTTATTAAAACTAAATGATAAGATGTAATAACTTTCATTTTCCTTTACAATAATTTAATGTATGTTACTACGTAATCTTGTATGCAAGATAATTTAGTGTTTTAGTTTTAATGTCTGATATGTTTTAAGTATTATTTTATACATTCTGTGATATAAAATTCCCGCGCAAAGCGCGGGTAATTTTACTAGTATCATTATAATTATGTTTCAGGTAGTTTTGCAACTGTGCCACATGTAGTCTAGTTTATTCAATCGTTTGAGTAATCCCTTTGAAGTGCTAATAATCGAGATGTCGATGAAATTGAGATTTGAGCTGCTTTAGTTTCTCCAACATTGCTTTCTGTTTTCCCTTAGCTTCGATGGTCCTCCAGTTACCATTAACTATAGAAATGAATTGAGAATGATTTACTGATTTATTGTAAAATTTGAATGGTGCTTTGATGATCTGATCAGTAATCCCTTTGAAGTGCTCATTATCGAGATGTCGACGAAATTGAGATTTGAGCTGAATCAATTTCTCCCACATTGCTTTCACTTTTCCCTTAGCTTCTCTGGCCCCCCAACTAGCATTAATTATAGGCATGAATTAATAATTATTTACCCATTTATTGTAAAATCTGAATAGTTCTTTGATGATCTTGCTTGCTTGTCTATGAATGATGCTTTGATGATCTTGCTTGCTTGTCTGAATGATGCTTTGATGATCTTCCTTACTTGAGATCAAACGTTGGGGACCAATGTTTTAGGATTATTGGCATGTTATTTATAGAATATGGTCCTGCACACATAATTTCCTACATATCTATCATGTTTTGGAACCTGACTATATAGTAGGCTTCATTATGAAGTTAAATCGTCGGCTTAGCCACCTATGACCAATTTTGAGTTATAAACCTATTCATATAGTTTTACCCAAGTATATCCCCAATAACATAAGTAATTAGGGCAGATTTTTAGTTCTTTATCTCTGATTCAACCTCTTTTTTGTCCAACATTTCTTTTTACTCTAAATGAAGTAGAAAAATGCAAGTTTCAAATTATCAACTTGAGACACAATTTGGAGGAGATAAATAGTAGTTTGGACGGAAACAATAGGTCCAAGAAGGCTATTTTTATATAATAAAATTGACCGACATGTAATCTGTCGAAATAAATACTAACTACAGATGTAGAAATGACAAGTGTGGTGGAGGAGGTACTGTCAGGACAAAGATCATCGACTAATATCTATTGTGTTGTATCATTATAATCTAGTCATTTTTTCTTAACGTAATATCATATTTTTTTTGTTTTTCCAGGATGATGTAATGTCTAAGATCACGCCTGCATCTCAGCTTGTAGATGAATATGGCGAGTCTTCGACAATTGATTTTTCAACAGCTTACATGGATGAAATGGGTGGGGTTAAGAAGACATGTATATCTGGTCTTGGTTCTCAAGTAGTTTTCAATGAGAACATTTGTTCATCATCTGCTTCAACTACTAATCTCAAAATTGTGATTTTGATGCTCGAGTGAAGGAGTACGTTTAAGAAATGAAGGAGGAGATGATGCATGAGATGAGAGAAGAATTACGTGAAGAAATGAAACACGAAATGCAGCTAGAAATGTAAGATCAAGTTAATAAAATTCTCCAATAACGTTTGCCCATCCTCATAGCTAGACTACCTAAACCACCCCGTGGGACACCACCCTCTAGTACACCACATTAGCTTAGACATGACTCATCATCAAATAACAATATGGGTCATTTAAAATTTCCAAACTATATTAGGTAGATTTTTCATTGTTTGTTTCCGTATTTTGATTTATTTTGAACTCATTATGTTAGGATTTGCATTGCTTTAATCAAGTTATAACTTGTCAATGAATCACAATATTTATTATGTTTCTGGGCTCTTAAAATTAGTTAAAGCTATTTATTGATGTAAACATATAAAGTGAAATTTTACTATCGAATTATCATTAGTTACTAATATGGCAATATATATTACCAATCAATCACCGAACGAATATCGAACATAAATGATATATATTACCAACAATATAACAATCAGTTAGTAAAGTTCCTAATGAATTACTAATGAGTTTTTTTGTGTTTCAAAAATACTAACAAATTAATAACGTAAGTTACAAAAGTAGATAGTCATACTTACTAATGGATTTAAATCCGTTGGTAATTTACAAACGAAATATCACCACATTTTTTTCTTAATTGAAATTTCTAACTGATTACCAATGTATTTTGGTGAAATTAGTATCGAACTTGCCAACCAAGTTGTTATTTGTTAGATAATTGCTAACGAATTACTAACAACATTTTATATTTTATTTACTATTTTTGCCCACATGTCCCTAACCAAATTGAATAATGAAGTACCAAATTCACTATCTTTTTTTCTGTGTTAGTAAACTTACCAACAATATGCCAACCGAAAATTGGTTGATGAATTTACCAACAAAATTCTAAGGCCATGTTTCAACAATAACCAACAAATTTTTTATGTGTTTTCCAGCTAATTTTTAGTGAGTAATATTACCAACTAACTGAAATGGGTTGGTAAAATTTACCGATGAGCTTTTTAGCAACTGATTAACATTAGTTTGTATTCAGTTGGAAAAATCATTTTGCCAACCAATTGAATCAATTAACTAACGAATAATTTTGTTGGAAATTCAAGGGTTTTTGTAGTGAGGACACACCAAGTCTTCAGCGAGCAATCAATCAACTTAGCCATGAGCGGGAGGAGGAAGATCATCGGACCCTACATTTGGAAACAATATAGCCACAAGTACGCACTAGTACATTCCATATACTAAGTATGAATGATATGCTTAAAATATAAAATATGATCCCAAGAGAACGTAAAGAAAACATCATATGCATGACAAAGCTAAAACATATTAAATCCTTTAAAGAAGAATCAAGAATCATAAACATGGTCATTGCATCTTAAAATCATAATGAAATCTTCATAAAACCTTTAAAAGCAACTTAGTTTCTTTTGTGGATATTTATCATTAATCGACATAGACCATGTGCGGTATAACATTGAATTTGGTGTCCTGCTCCAACACCAAAATGAGATATCCTACTTGCCAAGATAAGGACCATGACCTTCTAGCTTATGTGGATCCCCTAGCTATGTCTTTATAAGACAATCCTATGGGGTCACGTAGTTAGGGACCACACGATTGCTACTAGAGACCCGGTCTCTACAAACAGAAGAGCCTCTATCTCAATATCCTCTCAGTGCTAAGTAACATCCCAAAGAAATAGTCATATTCATAACATATCCCCATACATGGGAAATTATAGTGAAGTTACTAATCCAATCTTAAAACATCATAGAGTAGTTCCTTAAATCATGAATCATGCCTATGTGAGAAAACCTTTCACCAAATCATGATTCCTTATATAAGAGAAAACCTTTCACAATTTCATTGATGCTCATCTTAAAGCAATCTTTAGATAATAAAACATCTTTTCATAAATCATGCATAATCTTTCATAAATCATAATTGATAAATCGAAGAAGGGCCTAAAATGCCCCTCAAGTATTTGAATTGGTACAAAATTTACCCTCCATCCACCTATTGTCCCTAAAATAACCTTGGCGTCCACCTTCCGGCTCAAAAATACACTTATGTCTAACGGATCATACTCATTAGGCTGATGGAGGGTAATATTGTACCAAATCTCATAGTTTAAGGGAATTTTAGGCCCTTTCGGTTAAAATAATATGAATTTACTTAATATATAAGCTCACATGATTTACTTGATGTTGAATTTCATAGTAAATTTAAAATTATGAAAAGGTTAGACATCTACTATCTTCACTCCTCCCTCCCTGGCCCTTCACTTCCTATCTCTTCCAGTTTATTTCTATTTGGATGTTGTTCACCATTTTATTTTATTTTAAAATTTATGACAAACAAGAGAGAAAAAAGGAGTAAAATAACGATACATTCATATAGAAATAATTAGTTCAATAAAAGATGACTTAATTAAGCAAATATGGATACATTTTTTCTTTTGTGTGTACCCAAAATTAAAAATAAAAGAATAAAAATAATCTTTTTTTTTTCTCCACCCTCATCCCATCATGACAATCATACTAATTAAAAGAATATTGATATGTGAGTTCATTTCAAGTTTGAGTCCCAGATATCCTAATTAAGAACAAGAGATTAAAAAATAAATAAAAGAGAAAATGAACAAGACATTTGGATAATCTAGAGGAAATGTTATATTAATGAAAATAATAATTTAATAGATGGACAATCAGTCGGGGTAAGTATGGATTTTAGTTGGATCCCCATTTATGAGTTGAGTTATGTTATAATAAATTGAGGTTGATTTAAAATAGGCCAATAGGAAGATATCATGAAATTAATTGTTTTTTCAATATTATTTTCAAGTGTATCATGTCAAAATATAAATCATAAGTGGTTTTATAGTATAAATTATTTTTTTGAAATATCATTTTAATTATTTATTTGAGAAGGATTTAAATTTGGACCAATCACATTAAGCAATATAATAAATAAATATTTAATAATTTTACTTTTAGCGAGCTATTAGAAAAAGGGCAAATATGAGTCAAAGGCTTAACATCGAGGGTATTTTTGAGCCGAAAGGTGGACGTCAGGGGTATTTTAGGACCGATAGGTGGATGGATGGTAGTTTTGTAGTAATTCAAATACTTGAGGGAAATTTTAGACCCTTCTCCGTTGATATATTCATAAATTCCTTTCATAAACTCACATCTTAATAACTTCATAGTCGAAATCATAAACAATGCATGGGTCGATATGAAATCAATTGGACGTCATGTAACTGAATCAAATAAGTCATAAGAAGATAAAAATCAAACAATTGAATCATAACAATCAAGATCCATGGAAGATTGGATTAAAACATAATAATTTTTGATGAAATTTAATTTGAAGAATCGATATCTTTGGGACTCAATGGGTACATAGAACCCATTGATTAATTTCCACAAACCTTGATGATCTAATCCCAAAAGCAATGCAAGAAAAAGAAGACTTGAATCTTGAAGCCCTTGGTGCTCTTCCTTGATCTTGAGAGAATTTGGAGAGGATGAATGCATATGGGAATTGGGGATTTGATAGAATGAAATGGTTTGGGTATATTTAAGAATAAAAGTGTAGTTATAGGACTTCTAATTTTGGGTCAAAATGACATAGTAAATGTATTGAATGTATAAGGAAAGACCTAAATACACTTAATAAATAACTGTCGGAGGACCGTACGGTTTGAACCTATAGGTTGTAAAAATTCCTACGGACTGTACTGATAAACCGTAGGTCGAGTTACTTGGGCCTTAATTTGGCAAACTTCCTGTAACTCAAATCTATGGACCGTCAAGCCTTCTACGATTTGTAGATACTATCTAGATACCCCTCTTTTTAACCCAAAATGTTACTAAATCTGGATTACCCCTATGGAACTCATCTATGACTCGTCCAATTTCCTACGACTCTTCCTATTCTTTCATAGGTCATACTTTAGAAACTTGAAATTCCAAAAACTCAGCCCCAATTTCACTGTTCCCTTCCTACGGCCTGTAGGTTTTCTACGATCTATAGGTCTGTCTCGTAGACCATTGGATCACTACAAAGACTTCACTTTTCCTTTAACATTTATGAGGTGTTATAATATCTCCCCCTTAAAAATATGCATCCTCTAATGGGACTCAAACTAGCATGAATAGAGTATGATCGAAACTAACAATCCAAATGCGAATGTAACATTCCAGAAATTTATAGACTAAACTAGTGTCTAAAATAAAACTAGTAGGCTTAGCTAAAGCTTGATGTTAGGGTTAGAGCCTTGAACGTACCTTCCCGTACCAATTTTTTTTTCATGTTTTAGAGTTAAAACGTCAATGCCTAAACCCCAAGGACACTCCATGGGACTTTGAGGAAAAGGCCTAGAAGGCTGCCAGGCAAGTGACCCACGGATGGCACCAAAACCTCGTGGGTCAAACCACGCTCCGTGGAGGCAATATGCAGGCATCTTTAGGTCAAGACCCCAATTAGGGAGCTGCAGACCATGGACCTACAGACCTGCAGGACGGCCAGTAGACCCATTCATGGACCGTAGGTTCTAGGTTGTGGGTCATTCCTGCAATGCTACCTGTGTTCTGCCAATATAGGGGTAGTTTACGTAATTCTTAATTAAGTTAGTTTAATGTAGGGTCATTTTATATTGTTTTATTAGACCTATGTAAGACTTTTTAACCATTAACTAACTAAAACACTTCATAAAATCTGAACTACCCAAATCAAAACCAAACCCTCTGCAAAATCTTCTCTCTAGAACCCCAAAGAAAAAGAAAAAGAAGAATATCAAGTTAGGGCTTGAAGAAGGGGGCCTTTTCACACGATTTTGTTGGATTTCTTCACCTTAGGTATGGTAGTTTTTGATTCATGGAATGCTTTCGTCCATGAAGTCCTCAAACTCTCAATTTCAAAGTAGAAAATTCTCCAAAACATAGGGTTTTCACTCCAAGTCATGGATTCTTTCTAAAAACATTTTCAATGATTTAATTATCTTATATTATGATTGAATTTCTGTTTTATAGTTGTTTAATGATAAATTATCCAATGGATTAATGAAATCCCCATATCCCTAATTTATGACTTTGTGATGTGGGTGAATTGTAGTAAGGTGAATTCTATTGAATTCTACTTGTTGTAATTTAGTTATTCTAATCATTTTATTATCCATGTTTAATGAAGTAACCCTCGATGTGGTCGTAAGAATGTGATTAAAATCATTTTATATACATTCTTTATGAACATGATTAAAATCTAGTTATTGTGTTAATTGAATGTTCATTCTCATAAACACATAATGATCACGATGTGAAAGTTTTTCCCACTATATGATGATTCTAAGGTTGAAAATCCATTCTCACCAATTGAATCTATTAGCTATTTTTATGAATTGTTTTGGATGGAGGGTAAGACACTTATTCATGCATGTAAATTCAATTCAATAATAAACATATAATTGTGGAAAGTAATGCTTAGCACTGATTGGATATTGAATATGAGATGGAAGCTCCCCTGCTAGAAAGTGTCGGGTTTCTAGAGAGTATCTCATGAGATGGAAACTCCCTCGCTAGAAAGGGCGGATTTCTAGTAACATTCTCCTTATCCCATAACTATGTGCCCCCATAGGTCTTTAGCTAGTGGTTCCACCTAAAAGTTAATACATTTAGTTCTACCTTAGGCAAGTAGGACACCTCTTTTCGGTTTGGGGCATGACACCAGATTCCATGTTAAGCTCACATGGTCTATGTTAGCTAAGGCTTATTTCCAATGTAATTAAAATATGAATTATTAACTATGGTTGTTCAAGGATCTTTACTTAGCATGGGTACGATTATGAGATCTTACTTATGCATGGCACATGTAGGCTTTGAGGGTATTCATAGTAGGTTTCTATTATGATGTGATGACTTATATATTGAATATGCTCATGATTTATGTTTTCATACTAAGTTTTCATGTTGATTCTCAAACTTGATAAAGTGCATGATCTTCAATTAAATTGTCCCTTTTTAGAATATTTTCATGATTTTGTGCATGACTATCATACTTAGTGCATTCTTGTACTAACCCATATTTCTTCTACATTTTTCTACAAAGTGTAGGTTCCGGTGTTTGAGGTGATCTTCCTTAGATACAAGCTTAAATCGCCTATTCTCCTAGCTTGTGGTGAGTCCTCATGGATCCGAGGATGAGTGATGTCTTGTTGTTCCTTTTCTTTCATTGTATTTGACTTTCAGATTTCTATTGTACGGATTGTGACCCTATTTTGAAGCTTCAATTGTAATAGATGGCTAAGTGAGACATTGTCTAGACTTCCGCTTTGCTTTTATGAAAACTTCTTTGGACTTGAAAAATGTGTTTTATTCTTTATTGTTCTTTACTTATATGATGAGATGCTAGGTGGCTTACATGGTGCCTTTAGGGGCATTGTGTGCTTTGTTACATCAGGGGGTACCCTTGGTTTGTGACAGCGAATCTTATCAAAATGTACAAAATCACAGAGCATCACTACAAGCTGTATCATAACATCAGAAATCAAGTTTTTCATGAACATGCATTCATATAGAAACATGAAAATGACTAGAACGCCTAAATCCAAAAGAATGAACCATGAGGAACTAAAACCTCAAGCTCGAATAAGAGAGGAGGGAAAAAGATAAGGACATCGAGATATCATTTATGTGCCATGAAATCTTGGCACATTTGATGCTTGAAAACTAAGAATTAATACTAGAATCAAGTGCATTTATGTAGATATAATGCGTTTGGCTGTGTTGTACATGTGAAACAAATGAAAAGTGAAAAAGGGGATAAATGAAGAAAAATCTCTGTAAAAGATCAAGTTAACACCATGGGCACATAGACGGGTCGTGGTCCTTGTCACGGCCCGTGGTGCCGGTCGTGAAGCTGAACCAGTGTGAAGGCATGAGAGGAGCTTAATCTGGATTAGACCAAGTGAAGACCATGGACGACCTCACGGGCCGTGGTCCTCACTACCGACCGTGGTGCAGGTTGTGGTGTGGAACCAATGAAAAGGCTAAAATAAGTTGCTAAGTGATTGGGGGACAAGTTAAGACCACGAGCACCTCTACTGGCCGTAAAGATCAAGACAAACCGTGGTTTATTCCGTGGTGCAGTTTCTAGTGTGATGGCATTAAAGACCCAACTTTTGGTCAAGCCCAAGTAAAGACCACAGACGCCTTCACGGGTCGTGGTCCCTATGACGGTCTGTGGTGTCATCTATAATACAAATTACAATGATCAAGTTTTGAGGACCAATGTTGGAGAGTTCTAAGTGATGACCACGGAGGGCTTCACGGTCCGTGAAGCCCTTGACAAGTCATGGAAGTGGCCATGAAAATGCTCGACAGTTCAGTCCTACTTCGAATAGGACTCTTTTTGAAACACTTATTTTAAATTTATTAGGTAATTTTTTATATTGGACCTTATCTTAGCTTGAACGATGAAGTAGTTTTGGTTATCTTCAGTTTGTGATTTTCGATTTGGGATATTGAATTCAGTTTGAAGTTCGGATTTCCAGTTTACAGATTATTGAAGTGATTGTTGATTTGCTTATTTTTGTAAGTACGTTTTTAACATGTTTTCATTCCTTATTACTAATTGTTTACATGAATTCATGAGTGGATAAACACCACAACTAGGGTTGTGGGATCCATGATGAAGTCTTAATTGTAATTTTGTAAAACAAGTGAAAGTCATTCAGTGGTTACAATTTGTAGTTTTAGCTTTTGTTATCTATATAATCTGATGAGTTCACACATTAGATTGAGCTTGTATTTGGTATTTCTTCGAGAGAAAAATATAAGTTAGGAAAACGTTGAACTAAACTAACAAATTGGAGTTAAAGTTTAAGTTTGAGAGAAAAGAACTTTAACCTCAAACCATTGTAAGAGAGGGTCAATGTTAGTAACACTCTAAGGCTGAGAAGATGTGAGTGAAAGTTGTTTGATTAGACTTAGAAGTGTCAAATGCAATTAACTCGCAATGATTTTGTAACCATTGAATCGGCTGAAACTCAATTACAGAAGAACACTAAAACTAACGTTATGGTGAACACAATCCTGGTTTCTCTTAATCAACTGAATCAACTGTACAACGAAATAGTCTGTTAGTCGTTATTTTGGATTTTGACTGCAGGTTTTGGTAATAAAAACACCTCAATCACACCCAATTTACTTTTTGTTGTTCTTTGTGTAGGAGATAATAACGACATTCAAATAAATGCGACAGTGAAACCTTATCTATAAAGAAATTCTCTGTGCGATCGACCTTAACTCTAGTTGAGTTCTATAAATTTACATCGACCATTTACACTTCTTATTTGAACTGTAAGTTTGGACGTATAAAATTTTTGCGCCGCTGCAGGGGAATTTTAATTCAGAAGTGTTTTACTAGCTTTTATTTGATTTATAGTTATATTTCCTAATTTTTCATTTTGTTCTCTGTTTGTGTCTCTTTCAGGTGAGTTCGATTGTGCATGCCCAACACTAGAAGTAAAGGAGCCCCATTGCTTCCATACGACCTTTAATTTCGGAGAACTATTTGAAAGATGGTTAATGCACAAGAACTGGAGGCTCAGAGGTAAAGACTGGGCTTAGAAGCTGAAACTGCTGATGCAAGAGATACCCATCATAATGTTTAAATCAACCAGCCTAGGGCAGTAGATGATAATACAGGTGTAGAATGATTAAACCCTCCCCAGTGCCAACCAATAACCCCAAGAGGTAGAGCTCAATATCTAGCTCACATGATGTATGAAGAAGATGATGTTGACTTGGATGGAGCTGGAGCCAATGGAGCTATAGTGTTACCTGCACTACCACCAGGTGTTAAGTTCACAATCACGAACACTATGATTCAATTGTTGAACCTGAAATGTATGTTTAGGGGTGCAGCTGGTGATGATACAAATCAACATCTGATGAACTTTGTGGCAATCTGTAAGTCACAAGAGATTCCTCGAGTTAACCAAACAGCGATGAAGTTGGATTGTTTCCATTGTCTCTTACTGGAGAGGCCACTAACTGGTTGAATGAGATGCCAGACGACTCCGTCAGAACTTGGATTGAGCTTAATGAAGTTTTCCTGGAATGATTCTTCCAAGAATCAAAAGATCTGTAGATGAAGCACGATATAAGTACACACAAGCAGCTACCAGGAGAAGCGATGCATGACACTTGGTGGAGATTCAGCCAAAATCTGAAGAAATTCCCTAACCATGATCTTACTAAGATGCATTTGAAGAAAGCTTTCTATAGATCTTTAAACTATGTCACTAAACTTGTTGTTGATGCAGTTTGTGGAGGATCATTCATGAGGAAGCCATTCTCAGAGAGCATGCAGCTGTTGGATGAGGTATCAAAGAATAACAGGGCATGGTACACTAGAGATGCAGAGCCAGGAGAGCTTGGGTACACATTTGAGCTTTCAGCTGAACAGATGAAGAGAGAAAAAAAAAGGGACCAAGATATGTCACATATGAGGACACAAATAGATCTGTTCACAAAGCATATTGTTGCCAAGTCTGAAAAAGTAAATGTTGTGGGACAACAAAATAGATATGAGGATCAGGACATCAACCTAGATGAGGAAGTTAACTATTTGGGCAACCAAGGAGGTTTCCAGAATTATAACTCTGGAAATCAGGGTTACAACTTTGGAAACGCAGGTAAAAATTATGCTAGGGATGGTCAATATGATAGGCCAACAAATAGAGATCAAGGAAACTGGCAGAACAGATATGGGTATAGGAATGATCACAGTGGTGTTTATGTGCCCTAGGTAATAGAGACCGGGCAAGTGGTAGTTGCAGTGGGTCTAAGCTAGAAGATATGATGGCTAAGGTACTCCAGAAAGTTGAATCAATTGATGCAGGGGTAAAAGTAATGAGAGTTGATTTCTCGAGCATGAGTCAGCTGGTGGACTCTCACACCACCTCCATTAAACAAATTGAGTAGCAGTTGGGGCAACTCTAAGCCTCACTAAATCAGAGGAATAATGGGTCACTACCAAGTGACACCATCCAAAATCCTAAGAAGGATGGGCGCCGCATGGCCATCGCCACCGGGAGTGGTAAAGTTCTTACTGACCCTATTTCTGGAGGTACTAAATGTGAACAGGTGTTGGAGCAAGCTGTCAGAGAAGTAGATTAAGCTGAACATGTAGATGACTTGAAGGATCCTCAGCCTAAATCACAGCCTACGAGAGGAAAAGAAAAAGAGGTCAAGGAAAACATGCCTTTACACCATATTCCTAGACCACCTCCTCCTTTCCCTCAAAGGCTCAGAAAGAAAGTTGAAGATGGGAAATATACAAAATTTATCACCATGTTGAAGCAGCTTTCAATAAACATACCACTGGTGTAACCCCTCGAAAAGATGCCATGATATGCCAAGTTCATGAAGGACTCGATTACAAAGAAGAGAGATGTAAGTCTTGATTTTACTAACGATGTTCATCATTGAAGTGCCATTGCTACCAGATCTCTAGTTCAGAAGAAGGAAGATCTAGGTGCATTCACTATCCCATGAACAATTGGGTCAATTAAGTTTGCAAAAGGTTTGTGTGATCTAGGATCTAACATCAACTTGATGCCATTAGCCATCTATAAGGAATTGGAATTAGGAGTTCTAAGACCCACATCAATGAGGTTGATGATGGCTGATAGGTCAGTAAAGCGGCCAGTGGGAATCATATGTGATGTACTTGTTAAGGTGGACGCCTTCATCTTTTGGGTTGATTTCGTGATCTTGGATTGCAAAGTGCACTTTGAGGTTCCCATCATTTAGGGAAGACCATTTTTGGCAATAGGAAGAGTCTTGGTAGATGTTGAGAGAGGAGAGCTGAAGTTCAGACTCAATAAGGATGAGGCAAAGTTCAATATTTGCAGGTCAATGAAGCAACCACATGATATGAATGTGGTATCTGCAACATAGGTGGTTAATGAAGAGGGAAAGAGAGTACCCATCGAAGATAGGATGGCTGTTGAAACCTTAGATGCAGTGTTGATGAACTTTGATGTTGATTTCCGATTTGACTTTATAGAGACCATGAATGCCTTGCAGGGTATGGGAGCACACTCTTATGCTCCAAAGAAATTGGACATGGACTTGAAAAATAGGGCAAGTCCTCCAGCAAAACCATCCATTGAAGATCCACCAGCGCTGGAACTAAAACATTTACCTAATTACCTAAGGTATGTATTTTTGGGAGCTAAAAACACTTTACCTGTGATTTTGGCCGTAATCAAAGTGTTGATAAGGTACAAAAGGCCTATTGGGTGGACCATTGTTGATATCATCGGAATACCTCCTAGCATATGCACCCATACGATTCAACTCGAGAAGGACTGCAGCCCAAACATTGAACACCTACGGAGGTTAAACCCACCTATGTAAGAGGTGGTCAAAAAAGAGATCATAAACTGGTTATATACTAGGGTGGTCTATCCGATTTCTGATAGCCACTGGGTTAGTCAAGTGCAATGTCTTCCCACAAAGGGCGGTATGACTGTGGTGGCAAATGCCAAGAATGAGTTAGTACCGCAGAGACCAGTCACGGGATGGCAAGTGTGCATGTACTACAGGAAGCTGAACAAATGGACTTTGAGGGATCACTTCCCAATGCCTTTCATGGACCAGATGCTTGACAGGTTGGCAGGTGAAGGGTGGTACTGTTTCCTAGATGGATACTCTAGCAACAACCAGATATCAATTGCTCCTAAAGATCAGAAAAAGACCATATTCGCATGTCCTTATGTTACCTTTGCGTTTAAACGCATGCCATTTGGACTATGTAATGCACCAGCAACTTGGTAGAGGACATTCTGGAGGTATTTATGGACATTTCTCTGTAGTAGGTAATACTTTTGATGACTGTTTGTTGAATCTTAGCAGGGCCCTACAGATATGCGAGGAGGCGAACTTGGTGCTAAATTGGGAGAAGTGCCATTTCATGGTATATGAGGGCATAGTTTTTGGTCACAAAGTATCACAGAAGGGGATAAAGGTCGACAAAGCCAAGATTGAGATGATTGAAAAGTTACCTCCGCCAATCTGTGTAAAGGGTGTTAGAAGCTTTTTAGGACACGCCGGGTTCTATAGGGGTTTTCATCAAGGACTTCTCTAAGATTGCACACCCCATGTGCAAGCTTTTGGAGAATGAGGTGATTTTTTTTTTTTGAGGAGGCATGTCTCATAGCTTTTGAATGCCTAAAGGAGAAGCTAATCTCTGCCCCAGTGATCATTGGCCCAGATTGGGCGGAACCATGTGAGCTGATGTGTGATGCTAATGGTTCTGCTCTAGGAGTTATATTGGGGCAGAGGAGAAACAAAATGTTCCATCTGATTTACTATGCTAGTAAGTCATTGAATGGAGCACATCGAAATTACACGGTCACGGAACAAGAACTATTAGTTGTAGTGTACGCCTTTGAGAATTTCACAGCATACTTACTGGGCACAAAAGTGATCATTCATATAGATCATGCAGCTCTAAAATACCTTATGGCTAAGAAAGATGCCAAGCCAAGGTTGATCAGATGGGTGTTGCTTCTCCAGGAGTTTAACTTTGAAGTTACGGATATGAGAGTGTGTGAGAACCAAGTAGTTGATCACCTATGTAGGTTGGAGGCTGAAAACAAGGAAGAACTGGAGCTTGAAATAAATGACTCATTTCCGGATGAGTAGGTATTAGCCGCAACTCTTGATCTTATTCCTTTGTTTGCTGATTATGCTAACTATCTTGTTAGTGATTTGATGCCCGAGGGGCAGACATATCAACAAAGGAAAAGGTTCTTGCATGATGTGGGTGAGTACTTTTGGGATGAACCTTATCTGTACAGGGTGTGTGCTGACAACATAATTAGGCGATGTGTTACTGAAGCTGAGATGTTGCACATTCTGGAAGCATGTCATTCCTCTCCGGTAAGTGGTTATCATGGAGGTGTTCGGACATCCCCCAAGATACTTCAATGTGGGTTCTACTGGCCCATAATTCATCAAGATGCGATGTATGTAGTAAGGAGTTTTGATGTGTGCCAGTAGCAAAGAGCTATCTCTCGGCGCCATGAGTTACCCATGATACCTATTCTGGAGGTGGAATTTTTTTAATGTGTGGGCCATCGATTTCATGGGCCCATTTGTGAGTTCTTATGGGAAAAATTATATATTGGTTGCAGTGGACTATGTGTCTAAATGGGTTGAGGCCGTTACTTTGCGTGAGAATAATGGCAAAAGTGTAGTTGGTTTCCTGAAGAAGAATATCTTCTCAAGGTTTGGCACACCCAAAGCTATTATCAGTGATAGTGGTTCTCACTTCTCCAACAAGGTGTTTAGTGCTCTTCTGACCAAGTATGGGGTTAAACAGAACAAGGTTACAATGCCTTATCAGCCACACACTAGTGGACAAATAGTCTAACAGGGAAATAAAAACGATCTTGGCATAGACAATAAATGCCTACATGACAGATTGGGCACGGAAGCTATATGATGCTCTATGGGCGTATCAGAGAACTTTCAAGATGCTTATTAGTATGTCTCCATATCAATTGGTATTTGGAAAGGCATGTCATTTTCTAGTTGAGCTTCATCATAGAGCACTCTGGGCTTTGAAGAATTTAAACCTTAGTTGGAACGAAACTGTAAACCAGAGGCTGGATCAGATAAGTGAGATGGATGAGTTTCGTTTGAGAGATGATGAGAGGTCTGGACTGTACAACGAGAGGATGAAGTTGTACCATGACAAGCATATTGAAAAGAGAACCTTCACTTCTAGTAACTTGGTGTTACTTTTCAACTCCAAACATCGTCTATTTCTGGGAAAGTTGAGATCTAAATGGTCTGGACCTTTTAAGGTAATGCAAGTGCTTCTGTCTGGTGTTGTTGAGATGAAAATTGATAAGGGCGAAAGGTTCAAAGCTAATGTCCAGCGAATCAAGGCATATCTCGGTGTTCCAGAGGATGTAAAGATTGTGGAGGAATGTAAACTTGATGAAGTCTGAGTAATCAAGTAACCTGCGTCGCGCCGCGACGTTAAATTGTGTGTTGCTTATGAAGCAACCGAAGATGTAACTGTACTAGGTATGTTCCCTTTTTTCTTATTTTTCTTTGTTTTTATAAAGTCACTGTGTTTTGATGTGTGCAGGAGAGAATGGGTTGAAAATTATAGAAATAGGGCGCAGACTACTCTTCACAGGCAATCTCACGGACCGTGGTTCCCTTCACGGGCACTTTCACGGTCCGTCAACTTAAGGACCAACCTAAGAGAGGTACTGGAAATTGCAAGAAAAAGGTTCACGGAAGGGTTGACAGTCCGTCAGAGCTTGTACGGACCGTCTAGCATCTCGTGAACCTCAGGTATGAATTATAGTTTCCAAGCCACGG
This sequence comes from Solanum gracilifrons, assembly GCA_029582605.1. NCBI lineage: Eukaryota > Viridiplantae > Streptophyta > Magnoliopsida > Solanales > Solanaceae > Solanum > Solanum gracilifrons. The sequence continues at coordinate 31,391 of JAJOOH010007432.1, read as the reverse complement.
TCACGTACCGTGATGCCCTTCACGGGCAAATTCACGGTCCGTCGTCTGCCTCAGGTAAGTGTAGTGTCTAAGTTAGGGTCACAGACCATTTCACGGACCGTGAGGACCTGCACGGGCCACTTCACGGTCCGTCATCTCCAATCTAGTACTACCCGTATCTGACCCGATCCGCGCGTGACCGTAATTGAAATTAAACGTATATTAGTTCCTTAAGCGTCAAACGTCGGATTGTTCTCTCGTTTCTTCTTCCTATAACGGCTCTTACAAGGATAGCAACGTTTCCCATCATTAATCAGTCCTAAATTCAACTGCGAATCGATACCCTAATCCTAAGTTGACAATAATCTCAAGTTAAGGCCAGTAACTCCTCCTTTTTAGTGAATGTTTCTTCTAAGTTCTAAGTAAGTTTCCTCTTTAACTCGCCATCAGTTTCATATTGTAGGAAGGTGGGTCTGAATTTCTTAGATTTAGTCGAAATTAGCACAATTGTGTGATAAGATGCTTTAACTGGTATTAATTTGTAGTGGGTTAAGTCGAATTGGGAGTTTTTAGTTGTCTTGTGTGTGGTGGGTCTATAGAAATGGGTCGAATTTGTTTATTCTCGAGTTGGTTGTGAATTTTATGTTAGTTAATTAAGTTGATTAAGAACTGTGTTCATGCTTAAATTATGGGAGGGTTGTGAATCTGCATATAATTGGGGGTTGATGCTTAAAACATTTTATTTTAGTGAATGAGGGAAGAAGACGACTAGAACTCTGGCCAAGTGTAAGACCACAATAGGATTTACGAACTGTGGAAGCCACCACGGGCCGTGAAACCAATTGTGGACCACACTTAGAGTCTAGCCACCTCTCAGATAAAGTTCACGGGCAGTATAACTGACCGTGGTACACTCCACGGGCCGTGAAGCCGTCGTGAACATTACTTTGTCAAAAGCTCTCTGGCTCCTATTGCACACTGATTATGTATTAACTCCACGACGGGTTTAACGGACCGTGGTACTTACCATGGCCCGTGAGAACCCCGTAGAGTTTACTTAGGTTGCAAAAAAATTATTTTTCCATACTTTTATTTCTGTCGTTTGTTTGATTCCATGGCCCTTCCTAATGATAGATTGGGTGACGACATTCTTAAGGCAAGGCGTCACGATGAAATTACACAGGGGAAGTTTGAGTACCCGATAGTGTGTCATTTTTCTGTTTTGGATACTAATGAGTTTTGTATTTCTCAGGTACGATGCATCCTCGAAGAAAGAACGCAACTAAACCTCCCCCCCCCCTCACTATTTCTCAATTAGAGGGTCATGACGACTTCGACGCTAGTAATTTTGCCGTGCAAATAAATGTCACACTTGAAGATCACTCACCTCGAGCTACCAGATCATATACAAAGAGAGCCATTCTCCAGGACACTCCTCCCCAGTCTGAAGATGGAGGAAGTAGTTCTGATAGCATTGCAACATCACGTAGTAAATCTAATGATGGTTTAGATAGCCAGTCTACTAATCAGTTCGACTGGATGAACAATGCGCCTTCAGAATACTCTTACCACCTGACTAGAGAGTTTTACTCATGTTATACAGCTACGCTGATGAACTTTGCTGCAAAGACATAGACTACTAAACGTAGATAGAGAGACATGGCTATTACCTAGGGTCCACTCAATTCAGTTAATTTGTTTTGACATATGTGGCCAGACCAAAAGTTCCTGTCAAGGTCCCCAACAACAGAAAAAGCAAAAAGGAGTAGAAATTGTTGCGGAGGTTGTACCTCCAAAACCTATGGACCTCAACCTACTCAGAAAAGTGGTCAGGGTAAGGGAAAACAACCTGCGTAGCCTAGTTTGAGCAGCTCTATCTCCAACAAGATGGGTGACTACTACACCTACCTCACTACATCTATGTCTGAAAGTGAGAATTATGAAGAATCTAGGACTCTAGTCTATGAGTCTGAAACATCCGATGATCAGACCTTTAAGCACAGACGTGGTGAATTAGGCTCCAAAGCATTGCATGATCTGTCTAGACTCCTGACACTTCTGACACCTTCCCCCACCTCCAGCACAGGCAGCAAACCAGGCACCATAAGTGCCCCAAGCCCAAGCACCTCTGCCACGCTCGATGAAAAGGCTAAAGGCTGCCGGTATAACAAAAATTTTAGAGGAGAAGAGGTTGTCCACCAATGTGGTAGTGGGTATATATCCAGCAGTGTGGGACACATTCCGATTCCACAAGTTTCAACAGTTCACTGATGAGTCCATGATTAATACTCATTAAGGCTTATTTATAATGATTTAGTGTCCTCAAATGCTTATTTTTTGACAATAGCTAATGTAAAATGGTTGATTTCCAGGTATTTAGATTGAAGAACAAAGCATGGACACTAATTTGCAAAAAGGAACAAAGTGGGCTAAAATAACAAAGAAATGAAGGCATGGTGATCGCCGAGCCCCTTTGGCGAGTCCCCTAATGGCCTTTTGATCGCCTAAAGTTCCAGTGTGCCAAGCCTGAAGGAGAAAATCAATTTGGCGAGGGAAAAGAGCAATCGGCGTGTCACCGAGTAGTTCCGCGATGCAATGTTCAATCGCCCAAGGTTACAAAACTTGAGGATGCTGAAGGCCAAAGCAAAAAGGCGATGAAACTGACCAAAGGGCGGATCACTGAGTTGATCGGTGATCCCAACTTACTTCGCCGAATGCTCCTTCATAGCATAATCTTGACGCCTATAAATATATTTTTGAATATTTAATTTAGTATCTATTAGAGAAGTTTTTATCATAATTTTTATAATAGTTTTTAGAGTTTTGAACTGAGAGTATCGAGACAAGTTTTCCTTAGCTTTGAAGAATTGAAGTTTTCCATTTTTTAGAAATTTGAAGTGGGTCTCTGAGATTTTCAATTTGGAACTTTGTAAAGAAGAAATTAATCTTACCTAGTTGATGGAAACACAATTTAGTAACGATTTTTCTCTTTCTATGATGTCTAGCTAAAACCCCAATTCTTGCGGTGTGATTATGTGATTATGGGTTGATTTATCTGATGGGTATTGCTAATTGTTAATATAAATGCTGTTTAGAAGTTATTTCATTCAGTAATTTTTGTTTAACTTAAAGGATTGTAGTTGCAAATGCAATCCTACCTTTGTATTTTGGCTTGCTCGAGAGAGAGGTTTTAAAATCAAGATTATCGAATTGATGGCCTGTGGGTATTGGGTTGTCATGGGTTCAACTCGAGAGAGTGAATCCTAAAACTTTTTCCACACATTTAGCTCGAGAGAGTGAATGGACTAAGGCGTAGGCTGTTTTTGTTTGCTTGCTTGTTGGTGTTCGAGAGAAATCGACTTGATTCGGGGTAAGTCGTTCGAGAGAAAGTTTACCTCCTCTTTAGTCTCGCCTATTCACTAATTTACAACTATTTACTAATAGTTGAAATTACCCATTTGTCTATATTAGCATATAATCGAATGACATCACAAGAACCCGTCTCAATATTGTTATTTTCATAATATTTGTTATTGTTGTAGTTGATAATTTTAAACCAAACCCCATGTTATTTGACATTCGCGTCATCCCGTAATTTGAATTATGGTATTCAAAAATCTCTATTCCTATGGCTGATTCGAGCATATTCATGTTTTTCGATTTATTCTCAAACACGTACCACTCCCTATGGGATTCAATCCCAACTCATTTAGTTGGGTTATAATACTGACTAATGATCGTTTACACTTAGAATCGGATGAAGTATCTTGATACGTGAAATCAAAATGGCGCCGCTGCTGGGGAATGGTGTTGTTTGAAATTTTTTGGTTAAGTGAGTTTTGTTCTTGTTAGTTATAGTTGAACCTACATATTTTTAGTGTTGGTTTTTCTGTGTTGCTGTTTTGAATAGGAAGTATGAGCGTGAACGGAAGCAATGATAGCCAAGTAGGCCACCAAGCTGACATCGAAAACCTCAAAGATGTCAATGAGCCTAATGCTAATGACCCTCATCTTATGGGTGAAATTTGTGCCATTCGCTTGCCTCCAGTTGAAGGGAACGATGTGTTCCACATTACTAGAACTAAGCTTCAACTCTTGCAATTGAAGGGGATATTAAGTGGTTTGGCTCATGAGGATCCCCATGAGCATATGTGAAATTTTGTTGATGTTTGCCAGCCGTTCTCCTTCAAGAACATATCCCAATTGTCGGTAAGACTGAGATTTTTTATGTTCTCTCTGATGGGAGAAGCGTGTAAGTGGTTGGCTGAATTGCCACGAGACTCAATCACTTCTTGGGAAGTGCTTATTACCACATTTCAAGTGCAATTTTTCCCTCCTTAAATAGATGATGATGTTTCGGGATAACATTCAGAGCTTCAAGCGTCTAGAAGGCAAGCCAATTCATGAGACTTGGATGTGATTCAAGAAGTTGGTGTTGCAATGCCCGACTTGGACCGCCGTTAGACTCAATACATTTTGAAATTGGAGTCTATAAAACTCGGCGAGCCCAGGTTGGCGATCCTAATTTAATTCGCCATTTGGACCCCCACATTAACTGGAGGTCATGTAAAACTCGGCAAGGTAAGTGCCCATTCGGCGAGTCATTGAGTGGGTCGGCAAGCAAAACTTATGTCACCGAATGGGCGAGAAGTGGAGGGTTTTTAAAGGCCAAAGGTTTAAACTTTCAAACTCTTTCACTTTCCCTCACTTTTGAACTTCCCAAATTCACAGACGCACAATATTTTCCTATATTCTTTCTTTATTATTGCTTTCTAGTAATCAAGTTTGTGTTCTGAGTTGGATATCATTGCCACCTAGCTTTACAACTTGATTCTCCGGCTTATAAGGTTGATTTTCCGAACCCCGAATTTATATTTATCGATTTATACTTGTTTGCAATAATTTCTTTTATCTTAGTGATGCATGATGGTCCTCCCTGTTCGTAATTTTATATGTGTGTGCTTGTTTTAATTCGAATATCATGCCTATATTGCCTTTGTCGTTAAATTCCCAAATTATTCATGTTTAGAAGTAATTAAAATTATTGGTTGCTACTTTAATGTTGTTGGTTCTACTCTTGTGAAGTCTAAGTAACCCGCATTTGTGCCAAATGACGTATTTTTCTCAATGATGGAACAGGTGACGTCATTCTTAAGGGCAAAAGTCATCAAATGGCCAAATTTGGCTAAACCGAGAAAAGTCTGAGCATCCTGAGACATGGGTGTATTGGGTCTTAGTTTAATTGTAATAGTGCATTTTCTATTTTGTTTTTGGGGGTTGTGGGGTTGAAAGTAGGCACGTTGAGTCGTTTGGTGAGTAGGGTCGAGCTCTCCGACCCACTTGGCGGTTCGCCAAAGTCCCTCTTATCACCTTTAATTTCATGATTAATCTTGAGTTAGGTTCTGTAACCTTCCCGACAAGCCTAAGTTCACCGAGTGCACTCGACGACTCGCCGAATGTCTTCCTTTATAGCCCTTCTCTGCGCCCATAATCTCTAAAAGCACTGTACCTTTCGGCGGGTTAGTCCTTGCTTGCCGAATGCTATCAGCAATTCACTAAAAGGCCCTTCCCATTGCCTACGTGCTAAATTTTCTGTGAATTTTTCAGCCTATACTTTCGGCGAGCTGATGCTTAACGTGACTAACGAAACTAACCTACGGTATTAGTGTCTACGATCGTCGATAGTATAGTAACCCACCTAAAGGTTGGGGTCGTGTCCCAAGGGAGTAGTTTTGAGAATTGATAGACAAATAAAATTTAGCTCTAACTAGCCGTAGCTAAAGCTATTAACGAGTAAAACCATAGTAAATAAAAGGGGGTGACAAAAAAGTGTCAAATAACGATTTGGGGGTTTTGTCACAATTACTAAAAATAGCAAAAATTAACAAGAAAATCAAGTTTGGGGAAATGTTCTTGGGGTGTGACTGCAACAAAAGTTGAGATACATAGTTGGGTACATTCTTTTGATAAGAAATTTGTAAAACAATAGTGACTAGGCTAAGATTTAAATGGAAATAAGTTCCCTCTCGGGCAACTTACCCCGTTTCAAATGCGTTCCTCTCGGACACCCATTTGCCGCATGAAGACCAACCTATGCCTTACCCCTCGAGCTTAGTGTAAGGATATGAGACTAGGGCTCACCCTCTCATGCTGAACCTCATGTCGACCCACTCCTTAGGCCATCGGTCTAGTGGTCATGGTTTCACGACCTCCCTCTCGGGCAAGCCGAAAACACATGAGTGGCTTTGTATTTGCAAGTACAAACCCTTTAGATTAAACCACAACCACTAGGCGAAATCGCCAATAAATTACATCTAACCTATCCGCAAGGAAGACCCAACAATAATATCAACACATATTTGCTAAATCACACCCCAAGAATGCGGTTTTTTATTCACACATCAAAAAATAACAAAATACACCTAAAATGATAGTAGAATCAAATTGGTATAAGAAATTAAACCTTAATTTAAGCAAAGGAAGAAGAATAAAGAAGGCCCACTTCCAACTTGAGGAAGATGAACTCATTTATTCAAGTTCCCAAAAACCACTCCAAACTTGAGAGAAAATATCTAAAAAAAGTATTATTCTATTCTGGAAATTAAAATAAAATTTCGACTCTTAAAACTAATAATAATTTCAGTATTTATAGACTTCAGAAAATAGCGCTGGTGGTTTCGGCGAAATTAGTCGATGTAGCCGAATGACTTTGACCACTCGCCCTTCATCTGTCTCATCGTCGTTTCGTGCTTTCCTTCAGAACCTTCACGTTTCGGACCATTGGGCGGTATAGTAATGCTTTGCGAAACTATTCGGCAAAGCGCTGACTGCCCCTTTCATCGCCTTTTTGATCATTTTCCTTCAAGGCTTCAAGTACTGGAACAAAGGGCAGAGTAAATCCCTTTGGCGAATCGCCAAGTGTGCTTGGCAATGCTCGGGTTTCAGCTTCGTCGTTCTTTTCCACCTTTTTGCTCCTTTTTGCGCCTAAGTGTCCATGCTTTCAGTAAAACATCAAATACCTGAAACATAAAAGTTTTCATCAGATATTTAGACAAAATAAGCATTCGAGGACACTATTATTATCAAAATAGAGCCTAAATGAGTCCAATTTGTGGACTCATCAACACCCCCAACTTAAACTTTTGCTTGTCCTCAAGCAAATTCAAGTTCAGCCGTTCAAAAAGGGTGTCTCGAATAGTGCTACACAAGACTCAATCATGAACATACACAACAAGATTCAAATTACTTATGCACAGATCAACTGTGTACTCAAAGATTCAAGTTGTGACACACCATTACCAGAGGTTCTCGTGCTCGCAATACTTGCTACTTGTGCAAGTTCAAGCTCGACAAAAAGTATCTAAATGCCATCACATGAAGAATGATTCCATATTCACACACAGAGGTTAATAAATTCAAGATCAGGAATCAGATGCAATGCTCACACTCAAAAAGAGGAACATAATGCATGTTTTTACCCATAGGTTTGTCCTTATTTTCCAATCGACTTTCAATTTGGCTTACTCAAGATAAAAAAAGGTCTTTCTAAGGCTTGTAATGGGGATGAGTGCAAAGGTATGGTCATTTAGGCTCAGTGGCTCCTTCCTCATGGGATGTGGTACTCTCAAGTCATTCCCTTCTTTTCCTTTATCAATTATTTTTCTAGTGCATCTAAGTCACATGTTTATTCACCTTTTTGGATTGCCTGGAAACCCAATTTCCTTCGTACCTTATTCCACAAATATATTTTTTTGAATTGAAGGGGTTTCCACTGTTCTGCAACACCATGGGTTAAAGGGGACTTTTCCTGCACTTCTTGACTTCTCCTTTTCCTTTTCACCACACCCCTAACTTAGGCTTTTGGCCTATGTTCGTTATTCACTAAACCACAAATAAAGAAGATTATAAGTAGTGGGTCAAGTGAGGTCTAGGGTTCATCAAGGTTCTTCCAAAGAAAGGTAAGGCTCAAAAGGTGTTCAAAAAGAGTTTCACACACTCACAGGTAGGCCACAAAAGAGGTATATGTCAAATTTGGCTCACACTCTTTAAAGTTGCCTAAGATCATATCAAGAGGACACCTTTCTAAACCAATCAGAATAACAGGGCAAATTCTAGGTTTATCCATGCATGGTTCAAAGCAAGCTAATCACACAAGGCATCGACACTTAAGTTAAGCAAGACTACACACTTTCGCTAGTGTGCAACGTTCTTAACAAGAGCATCAATTCGATAAATATCTAGTCACAACGAGATGCAAGGAGTTTACATATTGTGTATGCAACTTTATTTGGCCTCATCGTAGCCATACATTCATCTTCGTTCAATTGAGAGCACTATTCAAGTCATCGGTATTGATCGAAACCGAGACCTAATTTTTTGCAAAAGAACAGCCACATTCAATTCACGAGGGGTGGCAAAAATGTGCAAAAAGTTCAAAAAAATTCAGAACGGTCAAACTCATTTGGCAATTAAACCCAACAGAGAGCCATAAGATCAAACAATCGCAAAAGCAGTTTTAAACACAATTATAAACAGACAACCCAAATGTATACAAAACAAAAGTCACAAATAGACAACAAAAATTGAGCCTCACCCTACCACAAATAAAAAAATAGTTTGTCCTCAAATGCAAGTAATACAGAATCCATAAGGCAAAGTAAAGAAAGACAGAGATAGGGCTAGAGAATAATCCTGGTTAGGCATTTGTTTCAAGTTGGAGTCCTTCAACAGATGTCGTGTAAGGTAGAAGGTATGCTGGGATGTTTGGTGCATTGCCGAGAGATTCATCAAGCTCTGTACAACTTTTCTTAGCATTCCAGTGTGCCTATCTTCAACCCATGCTCTCAAGTGATTAATCAACTCCCTTTTTGTGCGTTGGCCTGCAACTTATCCTATTCATTCCCATTTTGTGGTCGAGTTTTGGTTTCTGTGTGATTCGGCGCTTCGCCGAACAAATTTTTACTTCGTCGAGTTTTACAGAACTTCTCAGCAGTTGTGGATATTCAAACGGCGGTGACCATCTGGGTCCTCGATCAGGTGGGCAATTCACCGAAACTGTCCTGAGCTCGCCTAGTTTTACAGACTCCATATTTTGAAGATATCTTGAATCAAACGGCAGAATAGATTTAATTGCCAACTTCTTCGGCGACTCACCAACTGGATTTGTTTCTCGACATTATGCACCTCTTTGGCACCTATTACACTTCAGTCTATAAAACTTAAGACACTATTAGTTTACTAGTATGCCAATATAAGATAATATGGAGTTTTGGGTTGCCTCCCAAACAGCGCATGAGTTAACGTCGCGGCACGACGCAAGTCAAAGACTACTCTTTATCCTTGGAATCACCCATAGTGTAATTAGGTGAATCATTGGTGAACGGAGGATACTGACCCGCCAGTAAATGGGTGATTTGAGAATCCTGCAGTTTAATTGTCTTGGAGTGAGAGGCTGACGTTTCGTTTAGCATTTCGACGTTTCCTTTCATCTCATTCAACATCTTCTCATGTGCTTTAATCTTTTGTTGAATGAGTGACTCGGCTTCATCATCCTATATACCTCTCTGCTTCTTCCCATGCCTATAATATCGAAATGAGGAGTGCTTTTCTTTCCACATGGCTTGTGCCTCCAATTCTATGACTCTGGTAGATAGAGCATTCAACTGGGTAGCTAGTGCGTCCCACTCATGCTTCTCTTTGGCTTCTTTGTTGGCTTCTACCATGCCATCAATGAGTTTTGCTACAAATTCATAGGGCTGGTGTAGCATACCGCCATCGCAAATTTGATCATCTATACTCCATTCTCGAGTCCAAGACCCCTTTAGAAGCACTCCAGTTGCCCCTTTTATGTCATCCTGTGAGATAGGCATGGTTGCAGCACTGCTTGAAACTTCAACCAAATTTCCTGAATAGTCTCATCCCCTTCCTGTTTGATGTTCAGGAGGTTGTCCCTGAGGTTCAATAGTTTCAGAAGGGGATGATCCATGTGGTATCCATAATGGTTTTCCTTCCTTAGTTCTCTGCTTTGATATTCAAACTAGCAATACAAAACTACAATTTAGATTAGTAGCACTAAAACTAGAAAGAATAAAAAATTCTATTGAACTACGAATTCCCAAATAACACCATTCCCCAATAGCGGCGCCATTTTTATGCTTATCGTAACCAATGACACTAACCTATGGTATGAGTGTCTACGATCGTTGATAGTATAGTAACGCAATAAAAGGTTGCGGTCGTGTCCGAAGTTAGTGGTTTTGAGAATTGATAGAAAAATAAAATTTAGCTCTAACTATTCGTAGCTAAAGATATTAATGAGTAAAAACATAGTAAATAAAAGGGGGTGAAACAAAAGTGTCAAATAACGATTTGGGGATTTTGTCACAATTAGTAAAAATAGCAAAAAATTAACAAGAAAATCACGTTTGGGGAAATGTTCTTGGGGTGTGACCGCAATACAAGTTGAGATAAATAGTTGGGTACATGCTTTTGATAAGAAATTTGTAAGATAATAGTGACTAGGCTAAGATTTAAATGGAAATAAGTTCCCTCTCGGGCAACTTACCCCGTTTCAAATGTGTTCCTCTCGGACACCTATTTGCGGCATGAAGAACAACCTACGCCTTACCCCACTTACTCTCTCGAGCTGAGTGTAAGGATATGGTACTAGGGCTCACCCACTCGGGCTGAACCTCATGCCGACCCACTCGTTAGGCCATCAGTCTAGTGGTTTTTGTTTCGCGACCTCCCTCTCGGGCAAGCCGAAAACAAATGAGTGGCTTTGTATTTGCAACCATAAACCCTTTAGATTAAACCATAACTACAAGGTGAAATCACCATTAAACTACATCTAACCTATAAACAAGTAAGACCCAACAATAATATCAACACATATTTAGTAAATCACACCCCAATAATGGGGGTTTTTAGCCACACATCAAGAAATAACAAAATACACCTAAAATGATAGTAAAATAAAATGGGTATAAGAAATTAAACCTTAATTTAAGCAAAGGAAGAAGAATAGAGAAGGCCCACTTCCAACTTGGGGAAGATGAACTCCTTTCTTTAAGTTCCCAAAAACCCTCTCCAAACTTGAGTGAAAATATCTAAAAAAAGTACTATTCTATTCTGGAAATTAAAATGAAAGTTTGACACTTAAAAATGATAATAAGTTCAGTATTTATAGACTTTAGAAAGTAGCGGTGGCGGATCTTTCGACGATGTTAGTAGATGTCGCCGAATGACTACGGTGACTTGCCTTTCGTCTGTCTCATCGCCGTTTAGTGCTTGCCATCATCACCTTCACGTTATAGACCGTTGGGAGGTAGGGTATTGCTTCGCAGGACTATTCGGCGAAGTGCCGACTGCTCCTTTCATCGCCTTTTTAATCCTTTTCCTTGAGGGCTTTGCGTACTAGAACAAAGGGCGGAGTAAATACCTTCGGTGAATCACCAAGTGCGCTTGGCGATGCTCGGGTTTCAACTTCGTTGTTCTTTTCAACATTTTTGTTCCTTTTTGCGCCTAGGTTTCCATGCTTTCACTAAAACTTCTAATACGTGAAACTTAAGAGTTTTCATCAGATATTTAGACAAAATAAGCATTCGAGAACACTATTATTATCAAAATAAATCCCTAACTGAGTCTAATTTGTGGACTCATCACGAGCCCGATCTGGCTCGCCAAAGAGACTTGGCGACTGGTTTGGCGAGTCTGTCTGCAACTATTTTCTGCAAGTTTGTGTGATCCATTTCTAACTCTTTTTATCATGTTTTTGCAGATATGGCTAGGACTAACCTTGACATGCCACTCCATAAAAGAGCACGGGGAATAACTATAAATGGAGGAGGATCCAACCCTTCTAAAATGGGAAGACAAGGGACTCCAAATGGCGGAAAAGACAAGGGCAACAGACCCGTATCTGAGACTCCCGTGAGGGAGAAGTCCTTAACTCCTAAGTTGTGTTATCTATGCTAGAAGACGCCAGCCTTTATAGTCTCGGAGAGCGGTGATCTCTGCTAGATCTCACCTTGACTCAACTAGAGTCCTTATATCTTCCATCGTAGCAGATTCAGTATTAGCTCTGGCACCTCTTGTAGATCTAGTGCCACCAGTGGTTCCTCCTCCCAGGCTACTTAATAGGTTAAACGCTGATGGATTGCGGACTATCCTTGAGGAGAAGCTACTTTCTACAAAGGGCCATGAGGGCAGATACTCAAGGGTAAGGGACACCTTCCATTTCCATCATTTTGAGCAGTTCATGAGACCCCGAGGCCCCTATATTCCTTCATGGGTTTGGGAGTCCTATACAACATACGACGATTTTGTGCCAAAGGGGAAGAAGAATACCAATGCCTTCAGATCGGTGAAGTCGGTCATTGTACGGGGAAAGGAAGTCAGGAGCAGTAGCAAGTACATTACTATTGTACTTAACAGGGTTATAGGAGCTACAATAGAATATGAGGGCTTGCCTACTACTCAGTCCTTGGATGACTTGAAGAGCTGTCTTGCTCCATTGATTTTCGATACAACCCCGAGTGGATCAAGGTAGGCGCCCCCATTGAGAAGAGGGACCTGAATATTGCTGCTTGTTATCAGTTTGGCTTTATTAGCAGTACCATCATGCCATCCCAGAACGATTCCATCCTCTGCCACCCTAAGGTGGACTGCCTTGGGTCGATCATATCCCGGAGGAGCATCAACCTGGGACTCATCATAGAGTAGGAGATGCCCATGAAGGCCAAGCAGAGTCAGACCCCCTTACCATTCTGGTGTTGATTACAGATATGTGTATATGTACTGTAGTACCTCTTGATGAAACGAGGGATATTGAGATCACCCCTACGTCCTCCACAAATATACGGTGTATAGAGGTCGAGTACACTTGGGAGGAGGCTGATAGGAGAAGAGCAGCTCCAGTAGATGCATCCCCGGATGTAGATGTTGATTATATTCCTGCAGAGGCACCTTTTCCTACTCCAGCCTTCGGGCCTTCATGTACTCCTTCCTTCCAAGCTCCTAGCACTTCTACCTCTATCCAGCCCACCAGGATCCCTCATGCTATGATCCTGAAGATGGGGCACTTGGCCCATTCAGCTGATGTGAGGGCTACCTGACTAGAGGCTGCAGTCCCGTGGATGATTGAGAATACCCTCCTTGCTGCCCTGACCCTCCTCCGGGCTTCCATTGAGACTCTCACTGCGAGAGCAAACAGGTGGAGACTTCTGAGGTTACGGGTTTGAAAGTTGGGGTTGCAGATCTGAGGAAGGATGTAGACAATCTCAAGTCTACAGACTTCACCTCACTATTGGAGACAACAGATGATATGGATTCCCTAGAGACCTTTGTGATTCCTCCAGCCACCACTGGAGATGTACAACGGGATGATAAGGCAGCTGATGAGTAGGAGGTAGAGACCGACGAGGAGTAGATAAATATGAATGATGATGAGGTCTATGAGGATCTAGCTAACCTTGAGGATGCTATGTTCGAGACTGCGCGTCAGACCTCTTTGAAAGATACCACTATGGGTGGGTCCAGTGGCGCTGGTCCTTCTAGTGTGACTCGTGGAACTGATGCCCAAGTTCAGAGTGATGCACCGAGCATTGATGCGTCAATAGATGGAGCAACTGTTTAGACAGGACTTCTCTTTACCTCTTTCTTTGTCTTCTTTTATTGATTTTTGGATGTTTTTATTACATTTGAGGACAAATTGCTTTTTGTTTTGTGGTGGGGGTGAGGTATTTCCACACCTACCTCTTGTGAATATTATTTTTTTCTATATATTGGGTTTTGTGCTATAAATTCTGTTGTGGGTACTTTTTTTGTGGTAGATATGAGATTTTTGGTCCTTGTTTTAATTGTAAGTGATTTTTGGTGCCACCTCTCGATTGTGACTATTCTTTTGCAAATTTGAGTATCGGTTGTGATAAATACCGATGACTTGAATAGTGCTCATCATCAAACAAAAATGAATGTGCGGCTACGGTGAGGCCAAATGAAGTTTCATACACAATATGTAAACTCTTTGCATCTCGTTGTGACTAGCCGATTATCAAATTGAGTCTCTTGTGATGAACATTGCACACTAGCGAAAGTGTGGAGTTTTGTTTGACATTGGTGTCAATGCATTGTGTGATGATCTTACCGTGAACCATGTGTTATGACACCTAGAATTTTCCCCGTTGGTCCGGTTGACTAAGTAATGCAAGCTCTTGAAATGATCTTAGGCAACAATTTTGAACAGTGAAACAAGTTAACATTATACCTCTTTTGTGGCCTGCCTTGCCTTGTGAGTGTGTGAATTTCGCTTGAACACCTTTTGAACCTTAGCCTTTCGTTGGAAGAAATTTGATGAAATTGTGACATTTCTTTATCCCTTCACCCTTAATCCTCACGAGATGTGGTTTGTGTGAATAGCCAACATAGGCCAAAAGCCTAAGTTGTGGGTGTGGTGAAAGAAGAAGGTAAACCAAGAAGTGCAAAGAAGTCCCCTCTACCCATGGTTTTGAGAAAGATGGAACCCCTCCATATTTAAAAAAAAAAAGAGAAAAAAAAAAGAAGAATGCAAAAAAAAAGAATGAAAAAGGTTGAAATAAAGTTCTGAAAGTGCAAAGAAAATGGGTTGTCCGGTGTTCCATGGAAAGTGAATAATGGGGTGACTTATGAGCATAAATGAGAATGATGAGGAGAAGAAAATGAAGTGTTTTTCATACCACATTTCATGAGGAGAGAAGCCACTAAGCCTAAATGACCATACCTTTACACTCAGCCCCGTTACAAGCCTTGAAAAGACATTTTTTATCTTGAGTGAGCGGAAACAAGTGTTGATTGGAAAATAAGGGCAAACCTATGGGTGAAATCATGCATTGTGTTCATCTTTGTGAGTGTGAGTGTTGTATGTGATTCTGGAACTTTAAATTGTTGAACAATTGTGTGTGAATATGGAATCATTCTTTGTGTGAGGAAATTTGAGTACCTTTGTTGAGCTTGAACTTGCATTTGAAGCAAATATTGTGAACTTGAGAATCTTTGATAATAGTGAGTCACAACTTGAATATGTGAGTACACAATTGATCCTTGAATGAATAAGTTGAGTCTTGTTATGTGCATTCATAATTGAGTCTTGTGTAGCACTGTTTGAGACATCCTTTTTGAACTACTGAACTTGAGTCTTACTTGAGGACAAGCAATAGTTTAAGTTGGGGGTGTTGATGAGTCCACGATTTGGACTCATTTAAGGCCTATTTATAATGATTTAGTGTCCTGAAATGCTTGTTTTGTGCCAATAGCTGATGTAAAATCCTTGATTTCCAGGTATATAGATTCATGAACAAAGCATGGACACTAATTTGCAAAAAGGAACGAAGTGGGCTGAAAGAATGAAGAAATGAAGGTCTGGTGATCGTCGAGCCCCTTTGGCGAGTCACCTAATGGCCTTTTGATCACCTAAAATTCCAGTGTGCCAAGCCTGAAGGAGAAAATCAATTTGGTGAGAGAAAGGAGCAGTTGGCGTGTCACCGAGATGTTTTGCGACGCAGTGTTCGATCGCCAAAAGTTACAGCACTTGAGGATGCTGAAGGCCAAAGCAAAAAGGCGCTGAAACTGACCGAAGGGAGGATCGCTGAGTTGATCGGCGATCCCGACTTACTGCGCCGTATGGTCCTTTGTAGCATATTCTTGGCGACTATAAATGCATTTTGGAATATTTAGTTTAGTATCTTTTAGAGAAGTTTATATCATAATTTTTATCATAGATTTTGGAGTTTTGAACTGAGAGTATTGAGACAAGTTTTTCCTTAGCTTTGAAGAATTGAAGTTTTCCATTTTTGAGAAATTAGAAGTGGGTCTTTGAGATTCTTTAATTTGGACCTTTGTATAGATGAAATTAATCTTACCTAGTTGATGGAAACACAATTTGGTAATGAATTTTATATTTTTATGATGTCTAGCTAAAACCCCAATTCTTGGGGTGTGATTATGTTATTATGGGGTGATTTAGCTGATGGGTATTGCTAATTGTTAATTTAAAAGTTGTTTAGAAGTGATTTCATTCAGCAATTGTGGTTTAATTTGGGAAAATGCATAAGTATCCTCCCAGCCTATGCCCAAAATCCCTGAGACACACCTAACCTTTAATAATGTCTTATTTCCCCCCCCCCCTCCACCCCCCCGAACTTGTTTTTTAATTAATTGTTTACCATTTTTTGACCTATGTGGTAATATAAATCACATAGGTTGAAACCTTTGTTCAACATGCGCTGGGCCCCACTTTTTCAACTTTTTAAAAGGTAAGCTATCAGTTCAAAAGTAGCTTTTACACTTTCAAAAATTCAGAAAGCTATCACTTTTTCTTCATTTTCATCCCTTTTATCTTCACAAAGAAATTTCCCAAAACCACCACAGCCTTCATCCTTTTTTTCATTTTAATCCCTTTCATCTTCTTCTCTTTCAAATCACCCATTTCTTTTACATAGCCACCCTTCTCCTTTGAATTGATGTTGAGATTTTCATAACGATTTCGAAGACTTTCACCTTCATCCATGCTTGCATCGCACTTCCACATTGATCATTGAATCATTCTCATCCATACACAACTTATTCAACTCGAATTTTATCATAACCTTAACATTTATACATAAAAATTGTGAAATAAATTTAAAATGAGAACTAATAATCGACATAAAAAGGTGTATATATAAAGAATATATTAAAAGTTTACTTTACCTTTTCGAAGCAAGGAGCAATGTAACTTGAATGATAATGGAGGTTTTTTTTTCAAAGTTGAAGAACACTGATAAAGAAGAAGACAACTGAGTTCAAGTTTATTTTAACACGTGGCCAATTTTTATTGGTCAGTGTTGTCTAAAAGTTGCACCCACGCGCCTAACATAGATGAAGTCACGGACTCTGCCACGTAAGCGAAAAAGGGGTAGAAAATTAATTAAAAAATAAGTCTTGGGGATAATAGGTTGGGTGGGTACTTATGCATTTTCTCGGTTTAATTTAAAGGATTGTAGTTGCAAATGCAATTCTACCTTCGTGTTTTTGGCTTGCTCGAGAGAGAGGTTTTAAAACCAAGATTATTGAATTGATGGTATGTGGGTATTTGGTTGTCATGGGTTCAGCTTGAGAGAGTGAATCCTAAACCTTTTTTCACACATTCAGCTTGAGAGAGTGAATGGACTAAGGCGTAGGCTGTCCTTATTTGCTTGCTTGTTAGTGTTCGACAGAAACCCACTTGATTCGGGGTATATTGTTTGAGAGAAAGTTTACCTCCTCTATAGTCTAGCCTATTCACTAATTTATAGTTATTTACTAACAATTGCTATTAATCATTTGTCTACATTACCCTATAATCGAATCATATCGCAAGAACCCGTCTCAATATTGTTGTTTTCCTATTATTTGTTACTATTGTAGTTGATAATATGAAACCGAACCCCCCTATTATTTGACATTCGTGTCATCCCTTGATTTGAATTAAGTTTTTATCTGAAAATGTCTATTCCTATGGCTGATTCGAACATATTCATGATTTTCGATTGATTCTCCAATAGGTACCACTCCCTATGGGATTCAACCCCAACTCATTTAGTTGGGTTATATTACTGACTAATGATCGTTGACACTTAGAATTTGATGAAGTGTTATGATATGAGAAATCATTCACAAAGCCCCGTAATCTCTATGTGCCGGCATGGGTTCAAAAATTCTACAAGAGTTATGCCAGGTTGCCCCCGAAAGGGAAGAAGAAGGCTGGAGTAGGGGCACCTTTGGAGTTTGTTGAGGTTTGTGGGAAGAAGGTCAAATGAAGTGAGACAGTTATAAATGAGCTACATGCCTGCATGGTTCGGGTGACATATGCCTTGACCACGATGCTCAAGACCAAGTCGTTAGATGACTTGAAGGGGTGGTTGGCGGCATTGTTGTCAGATATATCTTCTCCATGGATAGAGTCAGGGGTCCCGATTGAGAAGAGGGACATTCACGTTGTTGTTCGATACTAGTTTGGGTTCATTAACAGCACCCTAATGCCATCACAAAATGAGTCCATTCTCCGGCACCCGAAGGCTGCACTTCTAGGGTGCATTATTGATCGAGAGAGGCTTAACATGGAGTCAATTATAGCACATGAGATGGTCATGAGGGCCAAGTAGAGTCAGACCTCGTTGCCTTTCTCTGTTCTTATTAGTGATTTATGTCGCCGGGATGGAGTGGCATTCGTGGCCAAGAATTATATAGAGGTTACTCCTACGTCTTCTATTAAAATATGAGGATCGAGGCAAAGTATATGAAGGATGAGTCTGAGAGGAGGATGGCAGCACCGATGGATACATCCCCAGTTATCGATGTAGAGACTATGTAAACATATACTACTCCTCTCACTCTGGACAGTGAGCCGACATGTATGTGTAGCTCTTCCACCCCTGCTACATATATTATTGCTACCTCTCGCCCCCACTGACTCAGGCTATGATATATAAAATATGCCACCTCCCCAATTCATCCGATGTGCATGCGGCGAGAGTTGATGCAACTTTCCCTTCCATGATTGAGGGAGTTATTGAGGCCACACTTGTCCCCATTCGAGAAGAGCTACGGGGACAACGTGAGTTGATTACAACCCATGACCAAGCTTTAGAGACACTGACTGTGAGGGTGGAGGCATGTGAGCGGACTGATCACCAGGCTAGTGATTTGACAGCCTTGAGGGCTGATATTGTTGGACTATACCGTGACATGGAGAGCTGAAGTCCACGGACATCTCTCTGCTTTGGGGTGGAGTTGACTTTCCCGAGGGCCCTAGTTTAGATTTTCCAGCATTTTCTGAGATCACTCCGGCTATTGTGACTGGGAGATGCTGCCTTAGCTGTTGATGGTGAGGAGTCGAATGTGCTGGGGACAGATGAGGAGGAGTTAGCGACTCGAGAGGAGGTAGTGTACGAGGACTTGGAGGACCTTGAGTGTGATTTTGTACCGAAAACTATGGAGGCCTCATTGTGGGACACATCGATAATTAGTCCTAGTGGATCACAACCCATTCTTGGAGGAGAGCCGGGCATTGATGCACAAATTGAGAGATCCCTAGATGCACAACGTTTGCCTCAGGCTTAGCCTGACAAGGGGATCTTGACTTTCTTCTTCTTCTTTTTTTATTTTTGAGACATTTATTTTATTTTACATTGAGGACATTATTTAGTTTTTTTTGGGTGGGGTGAGTGTATCTTCATACCTATCCCCTTGAGTTGTATTTGGTTTGTTTTGGATGATTGTGTGTTTTACTAGTTTTGGCTATGTCCGAAACTTCTAATTTTCTATGGAAAAATTTGTCAATTTTGGTTTTTAATTTCATTGATCCATCTCCTAATTTCTTGATGTGTGAATGTTGTGTTATTTCTCTTATATTTGAGTATCGGTTGTGATCAATACCGATGACTTGAATAGTGCTCTTGATTGAACAATATCTTTTTGCAAGTCCAATGAGGTAAATTTAAGTTGAATAATTCATGTGTGAACTCTTACAATCTTATTGGGACTAATGGAATGTTGAAGTGAGTCTTGTGATGATCATTGCACGCGAGCTGAACTTGTAGAGTCATGATCGATTGTGTTGAATGCCTTGATTTCTGAGTTTTTCTTGAAATATGTGCTTGATGATGCCTAGAACATTCCCCGTCTGTCTGATTACAATATTTTTGAAAGTGCACCAAATTTCTATTATACCTCTTTGTGACCACCTTGTGACAATGTGAACCTAACTTGGAACCATTTGAGCGTAACCATTTCTTTGGATGAAACATGAACATATTTGGCCTTTTCCCCCCTTCTAAAACCTTCATGAATCCTTGGTTCGTTCAAATAATCAACGTAATCCTAAGTTGGGGGTGTGATGAAAAATAAAAAAGGAAATTGAGAAAGAAGTGTGTAAAATTCACCCTTCAAGAATTATGTTGAAAGAGATGGAACCCCTCCATATACAAAAAAAAAAAACAATAAAACAAAGAAAATCAAAAGAAAAAGAATGAAAAATAAATTTGCAATTTTTGTGGGAAGAAAAGGGGTATCTGATGAGCCATATAAGAATTGTTGTGCTGAAAAATACCTAGGGTGGAGTGTAAAGATGAAGAGAGTAAAATAAAGGTGACAGAGTGAAATGCAAGACATGGTTCATGAAGGTAGAAGTGACTAAGAAAAAATTATCATACCCTTATCCTCAGCCCAGTTACTAGCCTTGAAAGACCTTGGTGATCTTGCATAAGCCGATTGATGTGTTGATCGGAAAATAAGGGGAAACATATGGGTAAGATCATGCATGTGTTTATCATGTGAGTGTGAGAGTTAATGTTGATTCCATGAATTATAATCTTTGATGGGCATTATGAGAGCATGGAATAATTCTTGATGTGAGGGCTTTCAAATACTCTTGTTGAGCATGAATTTTCATTTGAAGTTAGCATTGTGAGCTTGAACTCTATTTGATGATAACTAGTCGCAGTCTGAAACTTTTAGTGCACAATTGAACATAGCATGTGTATATTGACCCTCATGTGCCTTCAAGTTGAGTCTCAATTATCACTATTTGTAGATATCCATGTTGGCCTGATTGATCTTCTGTTTTACCTGAGGACAAACAAAAGTTTAAGTTAGGGGTGTTGATAAGTCGGGGATTTTGATTCATTTAGGACTTATTATTCAATGATTTAGTGTCCTCAATGTATGTTTTATGCTCATAACTGATGTTAAAATGACCATATGCAGCAATGAAGGCTAAAGACCAAGGCGAGGACATTACGAGCCAAAAAGGAGCGAAAAAGCTGAAAAATTTGAAGAAAATAAAAGTTGGTACTCGTCAAAGCCATTCGGCTACTCACCGAGTAAACCTTCAATTCGCCTAAAGTTCCAGCATGACAACCCATGGACAAAACCAACACGGCGAGCAAACAAGTGATTCGGCGACGCATCGAAGACATCGGCGATGACGACTTGGCTCACCAAAAGTTACAACTGCTTTGATGAAAAATCCAAGCCAAAAAGGCAAGAAAGGAGCAACTCGGCAGTTCACTGAACTGGTAGGTGAACCTATCTTACTTCGCCAAGTTAATTCCGTGCTAAAATTCTTTGAACGTATAAATGCAATTTTAAAAAGAAGAGATGGAGTTCCCAAATTATTTACTTCTGGGTTTTTGAGTTTTCACATTCTAGAACATTGTTTTTACATTTTAGAGTAGAGATTTAGAGATTGTGAGATTGTTAGCTTAAATTACAACATTTCGAAATCGCAGATCGTTGTCAAATCAGATGGAAAACCTCGTTGGTAACACTTTCTTGATTTTCACTATTCTTGGCTAAAACCCCAATCCTTTGGGTGTGATTATGTAGTTTAATGCTTTATGTTGTTAGTTACTTATTTTATTGCTGTTTGGAAGTGGGTTCAATTAATTGTTCATGTTTTAATTGAGAAATTGTAGTTGCAAATGCAATTCTAGCTTAGCTCTCTATACTTGCTTGAAAAAGAAGTATTAGAGCCGAATTATTGATTGATAATTATATTGATTGTATCTTTAAGAATCTGGCTTGAGAAAGTGGGTTTGATTGCATTCTTAAAAATCTAGCTTGAAAGAGTGGAATAATTAAGGAATTGAATTGCACAATTGTGTTTTGCTTGTTGAGGTTCGAAAGATGTAATGCCTTGAAATCTAGTAGTCTAAGCAAGGGACCAAGTGAAAGGGTCACAAGCTATTATTCAAGGAGTTCTGTTGCCCTGGTGGCTCACAGAATCTGTCACGACGCTAGGGTACCACCTAGATTTAAAATGGAATATAGGACCCTGAGAGACCCCATACAAGACACTTAGCATTCATAACATAAGAAATAGAACAAAAGAAGTAAACACAACATTTCAAGTCCAATAGTTTTATAAAAGTAAAGCGGAAGTCTTAAACACTTGTCTCAATAGCCATCTAATACAAATGAATGAAATTGGGCCTAGCCCATACATCATGTCCAAAACTGAACAGTGAAAATATGTTCTCGAAACATGAGGACTCACCAAAGCTCGTGAACCTCGTAATCAACCACTAGCCACGAAACTTAGAAACCTGACTGACAGACCTTATATTTGGGGAAATATAGGCAAGAGTATGCATTAGTACAAAACAATGTACCAAGTATGATATGTAACACCCCTAAATACTAACCAAGAGTCTTTTGTCGATACACCATTGCTTAATTTCTACAGTATGTTTTGCTCTCATTTCGAGAACTTGAAATGTTGTGATATTTGCAAACTTGCTTAACAGAAAATGTGATCGTAATTTAAGGGACTGTATTGGCGTATTTGCATAATATTATAATTATAATTACCTATAACTTAAAAGGGAGGTGAGGGATAAACATATAGGTATATATGTATGCATTTTAGGCAACACACTTTTATTTGGGTAGCCACCTTTTAGTGACAGCTTTGTATGTGTTAAACATCACTTGTGTACTATATTTTCACACCTCCTCTTGTGAAATTCGTTTCCGTGAAGTCTAAGAATCTTAGAACTCTATTTAAACATATTTTTCTTCAAAAACACAAGAGAAATTTTTTGTCCTTTTGGCTTGAATTGGAGAGACACTATTCCCTTTGGGTCTGTCGCTTATGGTCTACTCGACAGGTCTTCACTAATATGAGAATAACATTTTAATCGAAGCTTGGACTTTAGCAAACTCAATGTAGTTGGAAAGAGAATTCAATTATCTTTAATTTGATAGGTCATGGGCCACCTAATTCATTTTGTGCTAAAAGATATGACCGTTTGAAGTTGACCCAAAAGCCTTTTCTTTCCAAATAACTGTTGCTATCAACGACGCCAACCACGGTCCGTGGCTCAACCTATGAACTGACCTGTTCGTCCATCGTTGACTTCAGAGACTCAACTACTGGGCCACCAATGACGGACCCCTTCCTATGAGCCGTGGTCTAATCTACGGACCATAGGTTGTGGTCGTTGTTCACGACTTCTGACTCTGAAATCTTTCTAAGTCTGGAACTCACCTACGAACCCTATCTATGGCTCATTGAATGGATGATGGGTCGTCCTGGTGAACCGTCACAAAGTACTGAAACTTTAATATTTTTGAAAAATTGAACTAACCAACCACGACCACTACCTACAGACCGTCATCCTACATAAGGTCTTTGTATGGTGTCGTGGTTGCTGACACCCAGTTGTGAAAAATTAAAAGTTTACCCTTTTTGAAATCTGAGGTGTTATAGAACCCAGCTAAGGGAATCTCACCTCCCACAAGCACCTTTACGACTCGTGGTAGGGACCACGTCTTGTGGTGGTGCCCATGATGGACTAGGCGGTGAGCTCTCCAAGGCAGCCTCCTCCCACGAGCCACTTGATGGCTCGTAAAGGCCTAGACGGCTCATGGAGGTGGGTGTGTAGGAATTTGAGTATAAGGGTGGCAATTCCAAGCTACTGGTCAAGGACCACAACCACCACAATGGGTCATGAAGTTCTTGACGGCTCGTGGTAGCCTTCATTATGAGGTTGCGTCAGTTTTAATGTTAAGGGCGGTTGGGTCTTTTCTAGATTTAATTAAATCAAATATATGTTGTTTTAAACAACCCTATGGCCCCTATATAAATGATTTTAACCCCAAAACTCACTCATTCAAGTCATTTTTCTCAAAATCCAAAAGAACACCAATGTTCTTCCTCTCCAAAATATTTGTCACTAGAAATTGAAGAAGAGGAAGAGTGAAGTTAGGGCTCAAGATCAAGTTCCCAAATTCTCCAATTTGCCTGTGGGCTTTGATAGTAAGGTATGATAGTTTTTATCCATTGATTCCTTCCATTCATGGAGTTCCCAAATTCTCCTATTTTCAAAGTTAGAAATCCCCATTTGAGTTAGGCTTTTCTTCAATTGTAATGGGTTCTCTTGATTATTGATTTAAATAATTGAATTATGATCTCTTATGCATTAACAGATAAAATACTACATTTTTTTTATGATTCCCCTATGAACCCAAGTAATCCCTATGTTTTAAAGTTATGACCGTATGATGTGGGATATTTACTATGAAGGAAGAGTTTTATGAAATTAAGCATGTATTGGTAGAATTACATGAATTCATGATGAAATACACATCTAACATGTTTTCTAAATGTTGATGATTAAAAGAGGGTTTTGAACCTTGAAAGGTAAATTATGGAATTATGCATGTTCTTATGAGATCAATACAAATGTTTTAAGGATGCTTTGAGAATAAAGTGAATGAGGATGTTCATGTTGTGTTGTTGAAAAGATTTGCTCATATTCACATGAAAGCATGATTGTGAAAGGGTTTCTCACATAATAAGGATTGTAAGGTTGAAAGGTTTTTTCACCTAATTGAATCAAAGATTAAGATCTACCCTAATGAAATGTTGCTCGGATTAGTTATTGAATGATATCTTTCCATGGATACTGACTTAGCTTGGATTGGCAAGATGATGTGCCCTTCCATGGATGATAAGAACAAGTAAGAAATGACTATTCCATGGGATTCATGCTTAGCACTTAGAGGATATTGAGATGGAAGCTCTCTCGTTACTAGAGGTCGAATTTCAAGAAACAATCTCCTTATCGCTTACCTATATGCCTCATAGGATGATTGTCTAGATAGACATTAGCTAGTGGATCCACCTAAGCTAGAAATTGATGGTCTTTACCTTGGCAAGTAGGACAACCCATTTCAGTGTCAGAGATACTGAGGGATCATGTAATAGCTCACATTGTCTCTCTGTCAGCTAAGACTACTTCCCACAATAATAATGAATTAAGGTTTCTTCAAGAAGTATCTCATATGTGTTCAAAGACTTTAATGATTTTAGCTTTTATTGAACATGTTTTATGAGTTATGTTTTATAACCCTGTTATATCATGCTTTAACCTGGTCAATTGCATGTCATTAAATGTCCTCTTTTGCCATGATTTAAATGTTTTATGCATAGCTATCATACTTGGTACATTTTTTTGTATTAACGCATACTCTTGCCTACATTTCCCCAAATGTAGGGTCCGACAATCAGGTTTCTCAGTTTCGTGGCTAGTGGGTGATTGTGAGGTTCCCAAGCTTTGGTGAGTCCTGATTCTATGAGGACGGACTTCATTGTTTCAGTTTACTTCTTATATTTCAGTTTTGGACATGATGTATGGGCTAGGCCCAATTTTATTCTATTGTATTATATGGCTATTGAGACAAAATGTTTAAACTTCTTTTTTACATTAGTAAAACTATTGGACTTGAAAATGTTGTTTAACTTCTTTTGTTTTATTTCTTATGTTATGAAAGCAAAGTGGCTTGTAAAGGCTCCTCTTGGGGTATTCTACGCCATGTTACATCTACGGGGTACCCTTAGGTCATGACAAACCTGGTAATCAGAGCACAAGGTTTAGAATGGTCCTATCATATCTCATAAGCCATGTCGAGTAGAGTCTTATTCATGAGTGTTAAGTGCTTCACATTTATAAATTAGAAGCTACAAGATGATTAGGAAACTCCATTTCTTTCATTACTATAAAGTCGTGCAGTAGAGTTTAACTCTATAAGGTCTCTCTCCTAATCCTTATCTGATGCGCTATAGGATATGGCTACTCGAAGAGATTATGCTAGAACGAATGTGAGGGAGTATGAGGAACAAAAAGCTCCTCCCTAATCTCCTCAAGTTTCGATTGATCCTTTGACAGAGCAAGTGACTGATGCAGAGTGTAGAGCTACTTTTCAAGGGTTCGGTCAAGCTGTGATAGCCCAAGCCAATAGGGAGGTTGATGTTCCCATGAACCCAAATGTGGGTACGGAGGCATCTAGAGTAAGGGCCTTCACTGGGATGAATCCTCAGAAGTTTCATTGTTCTAAGGTTGAGGAGGATCCTCAAGAGTTCATTGATGAGATCAACAAGGTGTTGATTATCATGGGAGTGACGCTTGTGGAAAAGGCGGAGTTGTCCTCTTATCAACTTAAGGGTGTGGCTTAAATATGGTACAACCAATGGAAAAAAGGGAGACCGGAAGATGTAGGTCCTCTTGAATGAGAGATGTTTCAGGCCGCTTTCCTGGATAGGTTCTTTCCCTCTTGAGATGAGGGAAGCCAAGGTTCTTGAGTTCATCAACCTTCAACAAAGAAGTATGAGTGTGAGGGAATATATTTTGAAGTTCACACAATTGTCTAAATATGCTCCAACAATGGTTTTCGATTCAAAGGCAAAGATGAGTAATTTCATTTCGGGTGTGTCTGAAATGGTGGTTAAAGAGTGTCGTACCGTCATGCTCATTAACAACATGGACATCTCTTGTCTCATGTTTCATGAACAACAGATTGAAGATGAGAAACTTAAGGAGAAGTCTAGGGAGACAAAGAGGGCTCAAACTGGTGATGGTAATTTCTCTCATGCAAAGTCCAATGGACATGGTCGTCCTAGGTTCAACAAACGTTTTCCAATCAAGGTTCCTCCAATGCTCCTCATAAGTTCAACAAAGATAGGGTGTCTAACCCTAAGCCTCAAGGAGGGAATGGTGGTGGATCTTCATTGCCAATGCCTACTTGTTCTAGATGTGGAAAGAAGCATGAGGGTAAGTGCCTAGCCGGCACGGATGGTTGCTTCAGCTGTGGCAAAAGTGGTTAAGATGAGGGATTGCCTGATGCTTACTGCTAAAGGAAGAGAGGGCAAGCAAGTTCCTCCTATTTTTTCGAGTCCCAATGCTCCCAAGCAAAACTGATTCTATGCACTTCAGACTCGGGGTGAACAAGAGGGTTCTCCCATTATGGTTACCAATATGTTGAATGTTTTCCAACTTGATGTTTATGCTTTGCATGATCCCGGTGCTACCTTGTCTTTTGTGACACCATACGTGGCTATGAGGTTTGATTTTATTCCAGACGTGTTGTTAAATACTTTTTCTATCTCTACTCGTGTTGGTGATTCTATTATGGCTAAGAGGGTCTATAAAAAGTGTCTCATTTCCTTGTCCCTTAGAGTTACTCTTGTTGACTTGGTGGAGCTTGATATGCTAGACTTTGATGTTATCCTTGGTGTGGATTGGTTGCACTCATGTTATACTTCTATCGATTGTAGAACTCGTGTAGTCAAGTTTCAGTTCCCAAATGAGCATCTTCTAGAGTGGAAAGGAGGAAATTCTATGCCTAAGATTTAGTTCGTCTCTTGTCTTGAAGGTAGAAAGATGAATTCTAAGGGTTGCATTTACCATCTAGTTAGGGTGAGGGGTGTGGATTCTGAAAAGCCCTACTCTTGAGTCGGTCCCCATTATTAACGTGTTTACAGAAGTATTCCCACAGGATTTACCCAGTATTTCTCCTGAAAGGGAAATAGACTTTGGTAATGACCTTCTTCCAGATACACAACCTATTTCTATTCCTCCTTACCCTATGACTCCGACAAAACTTAAGGAGTTGAAGGAACCGTTGAAGGATTTGTTGGATAAGGTTTTCATCCAACTGAGAATATCTCCATGGGGTGCTCCAATTTTGTTTGTTAGGGAGAAACATGGCTATATCCATATGTGTATTGACTATCGTCAGTTAAACCAGGTGACGATTAAAGATAAATATCCTTTTCCAAGAACAGATGACTTGTTTGACAAACTTCAAGGAGCGAGTTACTTCTCTAAGATTGATCTTCGATCAGGTTATCACCAATTGAGGGTGAAATAAGATGCCATTCTAAAAATTGCTTTTGAAATCGGGTATGGTCATTATGAGTTTTTGATGATTTTGTTTGGTTTGACTAATGCTCTGGCAACTTTTATGTATTTGATAAATAGGGTGTTTAGACAATACCTTGATATGTTCGTAATTGTGTTCATTCATGATATATTGATCTATTTGAGAAGTGAGAATGAGAATATTGATCATTTGAGGATATTTTTGCAAACTCTTAAGGACCAACAACTTTTTGCAAAGTTTAGCAAGTGTGAGTTTTCGCTAAGGTCAGTAGCTTTTCTTGGTCACATTGATTAAAGTAAGGGCATTAGGGTAGATCCTAAAAAGACGGATATTGTCAAGATTTGGCCTAGACCTCTAACCAAGATTTGTTGAGGGATTCTCTTCAATTGTATCTCCTTTGAAGGCTTTGACTCAAAAGAAGGCTAGGTTCGTATGGTCTAAAGCGTGTGAGAAGAGCTTCCAAGAGTTGAAGGATAGACTTACTGCCGCTCCAGTGTTGACCTCACCATAATGGACTAATGGCTTTGTTTTTAATTGTGATACCTCGAGAGTTGGGCTAGGGTGTGTGCTTATGCAAAATGGGAAAGTTATTGCTTATACCTCAAGGAAACTTAAGATTCATGAGAAGAATTATCCTACCCATGACCTCGAATTAGTGGCGGTTGTTTTTTCCTTAAAAATTTGGAGGCATTATTTGGATGGTGTTCATGTAGATGTGTTTACCAACCATAAGAGTTTGCAATATGTGTTTAGTCAGATGGATCTAAATATTCACCAAAATTGGTGGCTTGAGTTATTGAAATACTATGATAGGAGTGTTCTCTATCACCCTGGAAAGGCAAATGTGGCGGTAGATGCTCTTAGTCGGTTATCCATTAGTAGTGTTGCTCATATTGAAGAAGGTAAGAAAGTGTTTTTTCGAGATGTTCATAGATTGGCCCGATTGAGTGTTTAGTTAGTGGACTCCCCCAAGGATGGTGTTATGGTTTCAAATTGTCTTTTGTGGTGGATGTGAAAGCCAAGCAAGGTCTTGATCCAATTTTTGTTGAGTTAAAAAAGCGTGCTTAAGAAATCCGCATAGGCTTTCTCCCAAGAAAGAGATGGTGTCCTTAGATATCAAGGTCGCTTGTGTGTTCCAAATGTTGACAACTTGAGGGAACAAATCTTGTTAGAAACCCATAAGTCACGGTATTCCATTAACCCGGGAGCCACCAAGATGCATCGTGATTTACGACAGATGTATTAGTGGAATGGGATGAAGAAGGATATTGCAAAATTTGTGGCTAAGTATCCCAATTGTCAAGAAGTGAAAGTTGAGCATCAGAAACCGATAGGTTTTTCCCAAGATATTAGAATTCCTACTTTGAAGTGGGACGATTTGAACATGGACTTTATAGTTGGTTTGCCTCGCACTCGGTGACAACATGATTCAACTTTTTTAATAGTAGATCAGATGACGAAATCGGCTCATTTTCTTCTCATCAAGTTTTCCTATTCAGCAGAGGACTATGCCAAGTTGTACTTGAGGGAAATAGTAAAGTTCCATGGAGTTCCTTTGCCCATTATTTCAGGTCATGGTACCCAATTCACTTCTTAGTTTTGGATGTCTTTTCAAAAGGGTCTAGTACTCGTGTTAAGCTTAGTACAGCCTGTCATCCCCAAATCGATGGGTAAGCGGAGTGTACTATTCAAACTTTGGAAGACATGTTGAGGGCTTGTGTGATTGCTTTTAACGGTAATTGGGATGACCATTGCCATTTATTAAGTTTGCTTACAAAAATGGCTATCACTCGAGTATTGATATGGCTCTATTTGAGGCATTATATGGTATGAGGTGTAGATATCCTATAGGATGGTTTGAGGTGGGTTAAGTTTCCCTAATAGGTCATGAGTTAGTACATGAGGCCATAGAGAAAGTTTGAAAATAGCTCAAAGTCGGCAAAAGTCATATGCCGATGTGAGAAGAAGAGATCTTAAGTTTTGATGTTCATGATTGGTTTTACTTGAAAATCTAACCCATGAAGGGCGTAATGGGGTTTGGTAATAAAGGGAAGTTTATTCCCCGATATGTATGCCCATATAAGATTTTGAGAAGTGTTGATAAGGTTGCTTATGAACTAGATTTGCCTAATGAGTTGGTGCATCACCTACTTTGACTTATTGACCAGCCCAAAGGACCAAGTAGGTGTATCATCTACTTTGACTTATTGACCAGCCCAAAGGATCAAGTAGGTGCATCACCTACTAAGACTCTTTTGACCATGTTATTGGGCCAAGTATACTACCACCTACATACATTAATTATGGCCCAAATTGAGTAGACTAGAGGGATAAATGGCAGCAAGGCCCAATAAGTGTTGAAGTCCTCAAAGGCCCAAGTTAAAAGGCCAAGTAGATGGGTCACCTACTTGACAATATATGGCCCAAAATTGACCAAGAAAGTCGGCCAATGCACCTCCTTCTTAAAGGGATAAAGATCAGATATTTTGCTTATTTTTTAACATGCAAAATTTCAGATTTATTAAGTTTCTCCCTTGGTCTTTCTTGGCTTAATACAGCAGCCCTAAAACACCTTAGGGTTCTTGAATATTGTCCCCCTTTCAAGTAAAATTTCGATGTAAAGCTTAAGTTCTTGAAGTACAAGTTTAGTGGAAAATTTTCCAGAAACTAAGTTACGGCTACTGCCCATTTTTTTTCCTCTTTTAATACAGGTTTGGGGTGGAGAATTCTGTATATATTTGTCAATAACTCATGGATGGTGATGAATATTTGAGTTCAATAGTCTCCTATTATGCTGAAGGATTTTTGGGGGTCGATAATGGCTGCCTTATGTATATTGGTTTTGGCGTAAGCTTGGGTATCTTGGCAAAGTATGTATATAGAAGAAGGGTGTGGTGATTTACCATTTGTGTAAGGGTTGTATGGGCCTAGTGTCCATCAAGTGTTTAGCTAATGTTTTACGAGGCCTTTAATGTGATTAGTTGCTAACATTAGTTTAATCATGAATTATATTGTAGATTAACACCCCAAAGAAAGGTTGAATCGTGATAGTTGTATTGGTCTAAAAGAAAGGTATGTAAGGCTATTCGATTTCCTATTTATTTGGCATGAATCCAACACTTGTATTACAAAGTAAGCTTTATAAGTCCCCTTGGTAGTTACTGATCTATAGTTGCAGTTCCTACTCCCTAGAGCATTAAAGTGAGTACTCTAATATGAGTTTATTACAAAATGTGTGTGCTTAATCTACCAAGTATTAGCATGCAAGGTTTAAACGTGTTTCATCACCAAAGTGCTAACTCTTGACACGTATTCCCCTTATATAAATCAAAATGATCCTAGATTGCACATGGTACATATGTTTATATGTTATATATACAATCTGCCCATATGTTGCCAACTTGCTTCAACTGTCTATTCCATCATATATGTCATTTTTTCACATATTCATGTGTTGCCTTTATTGGTTATTACTCTCATTGTGTTAGACTATAATGTTACTGTCACGACCCAAGCCTAGGGCCTAGACGTGACATGGCGAATGAGGAACCTGAAGGAACCCCAAACAAGCCTCTCAAACTTGTCATCACACTTCATCGGTCGCGGAAGTACATTCAACATTAATTAACGGGAAATAGGGACTAAGGGCAAACCATTTCAAAATGACATCATAGAACAAGAGTCAAGCTCAT
>JAJOOH010007431.1:0-16787 GCA_029582605.1 Solanum gracilifrons | reverse complement strand
TTCCCTTGTCGTTAATTTGAAACACACTTAAGAGATTAAACTTCAGACCATCCACATAGTGTACACTGTCTTTGGAATGATATGCAGTTCTTCCTATCTTGCCAATACCAAGAATAAAACCTTTCTTTCCACTGTCAAATGATACACCACCACCTTGGTGTGCTTCCAAAGAGAGGAAGTTTAGAGCATTTCCAGTCATATGCCTTGAGCATCCACTATACATGTACCAACATTGACTGCTCCCTCTCTTTTGCACAAGAATCACTTATTAGACTTAGGAACCCACTTCAAACGGAGTTCCCAAACACTATCAAAAGGTTTAATGAGAAACCTTCCTGTCCATGGAGGTAAAGTGTTCTTGCTAAAACGATAACGGGGACTAGGTCCCTTGTGTCCCATTTTACCATCATTTTCAGATCAAACAAATTTCACATGCCTTTCTTTAGCTTTTCTCAAACTCTCACATTTCTCTTTCAAATGACCATTTCGACCACAGTGAGTGCACAAAAGGTTGTCAGATGCAGACACATATTTTCTATGAGGATTATATGGCGGTTCTATTGGTTTGTGTCCCAACCCTTTCTTTCCATTGAAACTCTGATTAGACAGATTAGAGAGTATCTTAGAGGAGTCAGTTCATTTTAGAGAGTCGCTCAACTCCTCCTTGACCTTTCTCAGTTGAGAATTTGTTTCAAGAGAAGCAACTAACTTGGACTCAAGGATTTTAAGTTTTTCTTCCAGTTCTTCCTCAAGGATGCTAAGCTTTCTCTTTCCACCTATTGAGGTACCAGGTCCCTCACTGGGTTCCAAACTATCAGTCTCGAGGATACTTATCCTGATACTCAGTTCAGACATTTGAGCATTAAGAACTGATTTTTCATTTTCGCACATACTCAACTCTTCACTCAACATCAAATTTTCAGAGGTCAGTTCATCAACTGAGTCAATTAATAGAGTAGCAAGTTTTCTCAAATTTTTAATAGGAAGAGAGTATAAATCATCTTTAAGATCGA
Organism: Solanum gracilifrons; assembly: GCA_029582605.1. Taxonomy (NCBI): domain Eukaryota; kingdom Viridiplantae; phylum Streptophyta; class Magnoliopsida; order Solanales; family Solanaceae; genus Solanum; species Solanum gracilifrons. The sequence goes on along the minus strand of JAJOOH010007431.1, from coordinate 15,774 downwards.
GAAGAGTTACCTCATTTTGATTCTCTTCATCATCAAATTTATCCATTAAAGAGAAAATGGAGTTGAAGATATTTTCATCATCTTCAATATCCATCATTGAAACATCTTCATAACTTTCTGCATCTTCTTCTGACTCACTTGAATCATTTCCCCATATAGCAAAGGCTTTTCTCACCAACTGATCAGCATGAGCCTTTCTCCGAGCACTGTCTGGGACCAGGTCCCTCTTGCGAGGTCTGAAGTCCTGAGTTTCATGCTTCTGGTTGGGACAGTCCCTCATAAAATAACCAGGTTTGCCACATTTATGACAAAGGTCATTTGCGTTTGCTGCTCTGCTGGTCGAAGCCTTATTTTGAAGACGTCATGCTTCTTGATGATTTTCTGAAACCTTTTAGTAACATAGGCCATTTCATCCTCCTCCCCAGTCGCATCATTTTGTGAGTTTTTCAGAGCAACAAATTTCTCCTTCTTTCCCTCCTTCATGTTTGTCCCTTGTTTTTTTTTTCCAGCTCGTAGGTCTGGAGATTTCTAATCAGCTCATCCATGGAAAGTGTCTTCAGATCTTTTGCCTTTATTATAACATCAACTTTGCTTTCCCATGACTTAGGAAGAACCTTGAGAATCTTGCGAACTTGTTTGCTTAAGGGAATGGCCTCACCAAAGCATCTTAGTTCGTTGGTGATGGAAGTGAATCTTGAGTTCATTTCAAAGATAGTTTCACCTTCTTTGATACAAAAATTCTCGTATTGAGTCGTAAGTATATCGACCGCAGACTCTTTTACTCGTTGTATTCCCTCATGGGCTGTTTGGAGACAGTCCCATATCTCTTTGGCTGATGCACATCGAGAAATTCTGTTGTACTCATCGGATCCAATCCCACACACTAGAATCTTTTTTGCTTTATAGTTCTTCTCTGTGTTTTTCCTATCTATCTCATTGTACTCCTTTCTAGTTTTGACAACTGTATTGGTGAGCTCTCCATCCTTCACCTCCTTTGTAGAAATATATGGTCCATCAAGAATGATGTCCCATAGCTCAGTGTCCTCAACGTCGATGTAGTCATTCATTCGATTCTTCCACCAGCCATAATATTGACCATTAAAATGCGGTGGCCTAGTAAAAGACTGACCTTCTTCCATATTAGGTGGAGCAGCCATTCCTTTTGGATCTTTTCTTTTCTTGGTGTTAACCAAATCAAAAAGTACCGCTCTGATACCACTTGTTGGAATGTATGCGTCCACTGGTCTATATGGGACCAGGTCCTCAGCACAGTTACAATAACATAAAATAAACAAAGTGCTGAAAGTAAAGATTGCACAACAACTTTACGTGGAAACCTCCTTGCTCAAGGGAGTAAAACCACGACCTGGCCTGCCAGGACTTTTCAAAAAACTGCTTTCACTAATCTTCTCAAGCAAAAGTAAAAACAAGTTTACATACTAAGATTAGCCTACTAATTCCAACTCTAAGCAATAATACCTATTACTTAGATGAGCCAGAGCAGATACAACACTGCCCACTAAGCTATCACCCCTAGTAACTTAGAGTTTACTAATTGGATACCACACCGCCCACTAAATCAACTAGCTCCTAGATGATTTAGACTTTAACTAAGAAGATACAACATTGCCCACTATACTAATCCTGACCGATTAATATAGACTTTAGAGTAAGACACTAAGTTACCCTTAACCTAGTTCTTACAACGATTCACTCAAACTTGAAACATTTCTTTCACAAGTGAAATGAATCCTATAATATAAGCACTATTACAAGCAAACAAAGTAACAGCTGGTACAGGAAGCACTTGAAGCAATCGATCAGGTCCCTGCTGTTTTGAAGCTTGAAATATCTCTCTCTTTGAATGAATGAATAATTTGTTGTTTGTTCTTGGATATATTTAGACATGAAAAGTTATTATCCAATGAACAAGAAACCTCGTTGCTTCTGATTGGTGGAGTACTCTGCAGCTTCACCAACCTTCTGACGCAGACAGCTTTCCAGTTGTACATCACTTTGACCACTGGACTAGTATTCATACTCTGAAGAGGACCTGGTCTCTGCACTTGTAAGGAGATCATCAAAACACCAAGAAGCATAAGCACTTATCAATTTCCCCCTTTTTGATGATGTCAAACAACCTGCATAACTCCTCACGTGAGTGAACAAACATTCATTCAATAACTGGTGTTTCCCCCTTAATTGAACAAGCAACCTCGTCACTTCTGATTTGTGAAGTACTCTGCAGCTTCACCAACTTTCTGACGCAGACATCTTTTATAGTTGTACAACATATTGACACTGGACGAGATTCATACTCTGCAGAGGACCAGGTTCCTGCACTTGTGAAGAGATCATCAAAACACCAAAGGGCATAAGCTATTATCAACATGTCATGAAGCGTGGTTAGGAAAAAGAAAGGAGGTTGATTTTTTACCAACAATAAGTCTCACTTTAGTTGATTTCTTATGTAACCTCTCTTGATTATCATATCTTCTCCAATTGGAATGATTTCACAACACTCTCCAATATACTCAACAACAAAATAAACCTCAAGCTACAACATTTCTAAAAACATTTACAAGAATATTATTGTTTATTAATAGTCTAATAGCACCCCTATATCGTCATTAACACTTAAGTGCATCATCTTTTAGTTTATCCATTATACTAATACAAGTTTCCACATTATGAAATACCCTCTTTCTGCTTGAGAAATTGGTGTAGGTAATATAACTTGTATATTTCCATCGAGCCAAGTTTAGAATCATGTTTATGGTAAGGACCAATCGGGAGCAATTTTGTCTTATAATCATCTGGATTTGATTCATTCCTATGGACATGAATTACAATAATAAATTCTAAGCAAATTTGATTCCTACTACAATTTTAAATTTGTTGTTCCTTCAAAAAATGAGCTCAACGATTAAGAGTCTCAATTCTATAAAAAATAATAATAACTTATCGGATGGAATATATTAATTCAAGATAGACATATTATTTAGGGGTTAATTTCTTAGATGGTTACTCAAGTAATAGTGATTATCTCAAAAAATCACATTTCTTCTTGATTTCATTTTTTTTTCAACAAAGAAAGCAACTTTGTAAGATAACAATTATTAATTGAGTGACCATGTAGGAAATCAAATCTTTGTTTTTCTTAAGAACGAATGGATTTTATTAGACTAATATATAGGAAGGTTTATCCATACAAAAGTGGAACTAGTCTATGAGATATAGTCCCAATTTGCATCTCGTTCGAGAGAATTTGTTACGAGAGAAGGAGATACTACAAAAACATAAGGCTAGTTGCAGTTCATAAGTGGATCCTTCGTTGACCTTCCGTAATTAACTAATAAGTATGCTATATTAGCATCTCTCGGGATGAGCTTTAGAGATGACCCTTCTAGCTGTAGGAGTAGCAACCTGTAGTCCAGGATATGGTAGTATTTTATCTTTATTTGATTTAATGTAGTAAAGAAGCAATCATGCAGAAAGAAAATCTAAACAAACAGAGGAATAATTTATAACAGAATACCATGAAAGATTCATTTCTTTTAATTTAGCTAATAAGAGAAATTGGGAAGTGAGTGTAGATATTTTGGGACAAATATCTCTTCTACACTCGCTCTGCTACCACTTTCTATTTTACATAGTAATTAAGAAATTATTAATAAATTGTTCAACTTTATTATTGTAACACCTGGAACTTTGGTCAGTTTTTCAGTTTTGGGTCAACTTCAAATGACCATACCTTTCAGCACAAGATGAGTTAGGTGGCCCATGCAGTATCAAAACGAAGGTCATTGTGTCCTCTTTTTAGCGCCATCGAGTTTACTAAATTCCGAGTTCGGATGAAGGAGATATCCCGTTTGAGTACAGTCTGTCCAGTTAAGACAATTCATCCATTTTAAGGAGGGTTATTGTAACATCCGACAATTTGAAATAGCTTTGAAGAGGCTTAGAATCGGAAATAGTCATTTTTGGAAGGAATTCAAAAATCTGGAAATTTGGCTAAGTGTTGAAAAAGGTGAGTTTTGGCCAACTTTCAACAGTCATAACTCCTAGCTCAGGATGAGTTAGGAGTAGTTCCAGTTATTTTGGCGAAGCTTGTGGAATGTTCTTTCCAACGCCACCGAGTTTACTCGATTCCGAGTTCGTATGAGTGAGATATACCCTTTCGAAGTTGGGCAGTTGGCAGGGAAATCCGTCCGGAAATTTTAAGGGCATTTTGGTCTTTTCCCTAGCCATTTCTTTTGGGGTTATATTGTTGTGTTAGACTGATTTTTGGATCATTTTGTCCCATTTTTAAAGAGTGAGATCTAGGGCTTGAGAGTGAAGAGGAGAAGAAGAGGAGAAAGAGAAGATCAAGCAAGAATTTTCGTCAAGGATCGTCGTGGATATCGTCGGGGGTGATCCCTAATAGGTATGTGAGTTCATAGTATTGGGTTGGTTCTTTCCCCCACACACCAAACTCGTTTTATTATTGAGAAAAGTTTGTGGTTGTTCTTGTTGAAGGTTGTTGGTTGTGTTGTTGATTTTGTTGTTGAAGTTCTTGTTGATTTGGGACATGATTTGGTTGTGTTTTTGAGTTAAATCTCTTGTATGTTGAGGGATTTTATGATCCTTAGTAGTTGGATTTGAAACCTTTGAAGTTAGGGTGGTTTAGAGTTGGAAAAAGAGGGAGAAGAAGTCGAGTTTTCTGGGGAATAGGGTGGCGCGTCGCGCCTGCTAGCGCGCCCCAAAAGGGGTTCTGAACTTCCCCCTTGGGGCGGCGCGCCTAGTAGAGCACCAACAGGGCCCCTCTGAACTTTGAGGGCTGGCACTCCGCGCCTTACAGAGTACCAAGGACGCCAAGTTCCCCCATTCTTTTCACACTATCTCATGCATGTTCCATGGTATTGTACCTATGTTTCATAGTTGTTTCCGACACTCCAAGGTACTTCTAAAAGTCAAGAACTCATCCATAACATGTGATCAAACACCTTGAATCCATAAATCCAATTCAAGGAGAGTTAGTTTCCAAGTTAAGTGAAGTTAAGAGTTAAGCTTGGAAGTTAAGAAGCAAGTCAAGCAAGTTTTTAAAGTTGTTCAAGAGTCTTTATTGAACGTTTTAACTTCATTTTAAGACTCAAGTTTCAAGTCAAGTAAAGAGTTTAGAGTTTCAAGCTAAGTAAAGAGTCTCAAGTTTCAAGTCAAGTCAAGTCAAGAGTATAAGTTGAGTTCATTTCTCAAAAGTTATTAGGGAACTATGTATTCCCAAAGAAGTTTCTAAATGTTTTTACATTTGAGTAAGAAAGGAGCTATGTTTCCAAAAGAGCCTTTGAGCTAGATTTTGAGTAATTATCTCAACTAAAGAAAGATGTGTTTAAAACACTTATGAGCTAAAGTATATTTTTGGGAGTAGTCTTGAGCACCGAGTTGGGGACACGAGTTCATATTAACTCAACTCTCCATAAGAACCATGCGGCCAACATGGGATTTGACGGGTCATACTTTTTAGATGATCACGTAAAGTTAAGCTAGTGGATCCACCTAGTAAAGTTAGCTTCCTATATCACGACAAGGTATAGGATGGTCCTCGGGCAACGTGAGGTAAAACGTTGTACCACCACTTAGTTTCATAGTGGTGGTTTATCGGTTAGAGAAAACTCCCACAGTAGAAAGAGCTTGGTTCCTCGAGAAGTTCTTCTTAGTGTGGATGGGGGTATGGGACTTCATTCATGCATTGCACAAGTAGGCTTCAAGAGGAAGCATGGTATTTTTTTATGATATTATAAATATGATTTTGAATGTTATGTTTTAATAGTTTTACAAGCTTTATATATTGCATGTGTCTTATTGCTTTATATATTGAGTTCGGTTATTCATAAGTCGAACAGAGCCAAGGTAACTCTTGTACTCCTTTCAAGATTAAGTTGTGGTTTAGCTTTCCAGCTCGCATACTCGTACATTCCATGTACTGATGCCAGTTGGCCTGGATCTTATGACGATGCAGACAGAGGTACCCCGGATCAGCATCCTGCACGCCGTTGATCCAGTTGAGCACTCCTGAGTCAGTGGTGAGCCTCCTTGCTTCCGGAGGACTCGGTGGTTTTGTTCTCTTAGTTTTGTTTTATTAGGATGTTGCGGGGTCTGTCCCAACATCCATCTCAGTATTGCAGAGGCTTCATAGACAGCCAGCCAGTTAGTATTGAATCTCTCATCTATGTATATATGTAAATATTATATTTTGAGACGCGAGTTGCCTTTTTGCATGTTATGCATCAGTTAAGTTGTTTTATAACCTTGCATGGCATTGAGTTATTCTGTTGAGTCAGGTTTCCGCTGAGTTAAGAAAGCCAGGCCAAGGGTTCGCTTGGGGGCCAACAATGGTCTCCGGGTGCCGGTCCCGCCCAGGATGTAGGCTCGGGGCGTGACAGGTATTTTGGTCATTTCCTTACCCCACTAGACCTGCACGTTTTCTCACCCTTTTAAGGGTTTAAACTGAATGAGATTAGTTCTAGTTATTCCAAAGGAGCATATGGTTTTTTTTAGAGAGAAGTTCAAGAGGAGAAAAAGAAGAACGTTCAAGATTCTTGCAGCCTTTAAGGATTTTCTACAAGAACTTAGTTCTTTCAAGGTATGTAAGCTTTCATAATGTTTAGTTTGTTCGCCCTCACCCCAATCATGAAAAATGTACCCATGGATTCGTTCTTGAAGATTGATTATATTGTCCTTGAGTACTTCTTGAGTTTAAAGTATAATGCAGGGTTTTAAGTTCCTGCGGAGAGGGTCTTACGAATGAGTTGAGTTTCTTGGTAGGTTTTTGTGTGTGTTTCATTGAAAATGTTCTAGGTTTATGAAATTTCATTAAATTAGACAATGAAATTGCATTGGGTATGAATTGAATCGAGTTTGGGAGAGGAAGAAAGATTGGGAAAAGGTATATGCTCATATATGCGTCACAGAGTCACTTAAGATTTTCATCATCCAGTCGATCACCCCCTCTCTGCGTCACGGAGAGGATACGGAGTCCTCTGTCTCAAAAATTATTTCGTGACCAAAAATAAAATCCTCCTCCTCTTCTTCTTAAACTAACTATATAAGCCTTCATTAATCACTTAGAGATCCCGTATCCAAATCGTAGCTCTTACATTCACTTTTCAAACTATAGTAAAGTTGAGAGGAAAATTCAAGAGTCTTTTTGAGTCATTCTGAGAAGTCTTTTAGAATTGTTCAGAACTTGATGTAAGACTTGAGTAAATGAGTATGAGAATGAGGAGAGTAAGCTTTTATATTTTAAATGAGTATGAGGGAACTAAGTATTCCCAAGAGTAGTACTTTTACATTTAAAATGAGAGAAACACTAATTTCTAAATGAGTTTGTGAGAAGTTTTTGAGCATTGTCTCTCTTCAGAGAAAGCTTTGAGTAATTATCTCAAATTGAGGAAGAATTATATTTTTAAACATATGATCATAAGTTATATTATTGGGAGTAGTTTTGAACACCAATATGGGGATGAGTTCAGACAATTCAAAATCCTCATAAACCATGTATGCCAACAGGAGTAAATGGTTCGTACTTTTTAGATGATTACTTAGTGTTTTTTAAGCATAGCTTAGTGAATCGACTTGGTTGAGGATGTTCTATACTCTGAAAAGTTATAGGACAGTTCTGGCAGCGTGGGCGAGACGTTGTATCATCACGTAGCTCATAGTGATGATTGTCGGTTAGAGAACCTCCCAAATAAGAGTAAATAGTTGACCGATGTATTCTTATATACAATTGAGCTATTACCTAATGTTTTAAAAGCTTTATCCATCTTGCACCTTTTATTGTTTCTTTCATGTTGAGTTGAGTTTAGTTGAGCTGAAGTGAGTATGTTTTCCCTTCCTATCAATTCAGATATATGTTTATGTTTCAGTATTCCCCTTACATTCTCGTACATTTAATGTACTGACGCCATTTGGCATGCATCGTTTCATGATGCAGATACGGGTATTCAGGATCATCAATTGATGCTTCGTTGATCCTATCTCACTCCAGCTAGCTTGGTGAGCCTCCTTATTTTTCGGAGGGTTTCACATTATGGTTTTGTTTTTTTAGTATGTCGTGGGTCTTGTCCCGACTTCCATTGTAGTATTTAGAGGTTTCATAGACAGTAGTAGTTGAGGAGTTTTTTACCATCTCTTTTGTGATGTTTTAAAGACTTCAGTTAATTAGTTATGTTTATTGAGTATTTTATATTATATTGAATTAAACTATTTTCATAAATGATATATTTATGAGTTGACTTTGCATTTGGGGTTCCTATTTCGCTTGAGTAAATCTTCTGCTGAGTAATGAGCTAGGCCAAAGATTTTCTTGGGGACCAGCAATGGTTCTCGAGTGCCGGCCACACCGAGGGTGTAGACTCGGGACGTTACAATTATGTTGCCTTTGTTCATATTTATTAGCCTCTTGAAAATAAGAAAATCTTGGATCTTCAAAGTTTGTTTAATTTTCCAAGGTCATATTTATTGTAGGGCTAAAATGAGAAAAAAAATTAATTAATTCTATCCTAATTTAATAAGTTATCAAATAATATAAGACATGTTATAAATAAAGTGAATGTCTATTTTTTAAAGAATATTTAGGAACCCTAACTTAGGGACCAAGTCATTTTCCCCTATAAATAAAGGGGTTATCTTCATTGTAAATTCATCTCTCAAGAGAAATAATAGTTTCATAAAACGTTATCAACAGGAGACTCTAATCAAGATACAAATGTAAAGGTATTCCATGAGACTTTGGCATTCACCAGTAAGTGATTGCCATTTATCAAGTCTTTTAAGATATATACTGATATAATTCTCGCTACGAATTACGGATAAAATGTGGAAATTAAAGACAAGAAATTAAGATAGACAGATAGACACAAAAAGAGGAAATAGAAAGTAACCAAAAGGTATATTAAACCTTAAGACCTCAATCTCTTAATACTATAAGAAGCACCTAACTCTTACGAAGACCTCGAGGGAATTGAATTCACCTAGCAACCGACATTTCTAAACAGAAGTCAATCAAAACTTGTACCAATCTCTCAACACTAATTTATGAGTTTCTCAATATCAATATGCAAAATAGTCTACTGATATGTGAACTTAAATTGGCTATACATAGTTCTTACAAAAGAGGCCCAAAGGTGGCCCAAATAGGATAAAGGGCGAGCTGGTTCGCCCATGCCGAATGGATTCGGTGAGTCACCGATCAAGTTGGCGATATGACCCACTTCTCAGAGGCTCCTAGAACATAAGTCGATCTGGGTCGTGCTCGCGGAAGGGTATCAGTGAGTCGCCAATTGGTTTGGCGAGGTGACCCCTCCTCTGGAGCATTCTGTATCTTTAGGTGAGCTGGGGTCCTCGTCCAAGCCATTGGACAAGTCGCCAAATGGCTCCCACTGCTCACCTTAAGTGGAAGCTTCAATCTTCTTCCCTGTACTTCTTCATGCAATATTCTATGCATGGGAACCTCTCCTTGCCATAAATACAAGATCAAGAACCCCTAGCGTCATGAGCAGTCTGAGCATTTCTTGGGGTTCTGCATCTTGGCTTTGAGTGAGCGGCCTTGGTGCAATCTGAATTGCATCATTCTATCATTCTTGAAAAGGATTCGTCCTCAAATCCAAATCTTGCAAAACCATGTAAATTACAAACAACAGACATATCCACATAGCATGAGGGTTAGTACAATGGTTATCATCAAAAGTATTATACCAAGGAGACTCAAACTCAAGGAACAACCAAGTATCCTCTAGTATCATGATTATTAAGCCCATATATAGAGCGACGAAATTGGCTATTTTTCACATCAAAAGGATATTACTGCCCAAAATATGACACTTCTACAAGGTCAAATACTCCCAAACATTCACCGGGGTAAAAAAGGATAATAGGTCCACAAAATCAGGTCATACAAACAAGTATAAATCTCAATGATACCCCGACCCAAATGCAATGCACCTTTAAGACAAACATGAGACTCATCATACACCAAAGAGATAGTACAAAATGGTGTCACATAAATGAACTTCAATCAATGTGTTCTCAAGTTAAGCCTCTGCTTTAGATACTAGAGAATCAAAACTCATACAAAGAATTGGAACACACAAAGAAGAAGTAACAGTTAACACATAAGCATCCATTTTCATCTTAACACTACCCTTTCTAATAAATGTACTATCATCTTCACAAAAGAGATTTCCATCCTTCGAAAGTGTGTCATCACACCATAGTGGATTCTCAAACAATTTAACAACATTTGTGAGATTCCATCTTTAGAAAGTGTGTCCTCACACCATAGTGGATTCTCAACCAATTTAACAACATTTTCAACAAACAAAGATGCCATATTGGAAGCATCATCACATTTATGACATTGAGTGAAATGATCCATCTTTGAAAACACACAATAACCATTGAGCTCATCAATCATATCATCTAATCTAGAGATAGGGTGACGATACTTTACCATGATTTTGTTGATGGCTGGAAAATCAACACACTTGCGCCATGTTCCATCTTTCTTTGGAACCAAGAGAACTAGAATGTCGCACAAACTTGTACTTTCACTCACATAGCCCTTGTTGAGGAGTTCCTCAACTTGCCTTCGTAGCTCTTTGATATCCTCCAGATTAGTTCAATAAGCCATTTTTTTGGCCATTGTGATCCCAACACGGAGTCAATTTGGTGCTCAATTTCCTGAAGAAGGGGCAATCCACTTGGGAGTCCCTTTAAAAAGACATCATTATAATCGCACAAAAGAAAGGAAATAGAATGGGGGATAAATGAGTGAGATTAGTTAGTTTGCAACACATGATCCCTATGTTTGATAAGGATCAATGAACTTTTGGCCTCCACTTCTTCCCTTATGTCCTTATACTTTGTCAACAACACTTGGGCCTTTCCCCTAAACTCATTCATATTTTTATACACTTCAATGACTTGAGAGGGTGACATAGGATGACGAACATATTTATGCTCATCCAAAACAAGTGAATCTATGTTGGTTCTTCCCTCATGTTTGGTCGAACGATCATATTGACAAGGTCTTCCGAGTAGTACATGACAAGCTTGCATTGGGACCACATCACATAGGATCTCTTCTTGGTACTTTCCAATTTTGACATTGATCAACACTTGTCTATGAACCATTCATTCTCCATACTCACTCAATAATTGAAGTTTGTAAGGTGTAGCATGCTTAGTTGTAGGAAGTTTCAAGAAATCCACTAAAGCGGTGCTAGAAACGTTTGCACAACTTCCACTGTCAATGATCAAGCAACATACCTTATCTTTGATGAGGCACTTGGAATGGAAAAAATTATTTCTTTGACTTGGGTCATCCATGGCCTTTCTAATCGTAACTCACCTTACCACATACAATGGTATGGTGAAATCTCCTTCTTAGGGCTAAACCCCGATGCAGCACATTTTGATGCTTTATACAATGAGAAAGTGAGTTTCCTTGCAAATCAAGGTTGAGGGTTCTGTCTGAGCTATCCAAGGCTGGGCGGGAATCATAGTTGGAAGAGAGATCACGATGATAGTTGGAGAGATCGTGAGAGGGAGTGGTGTGATCATGGAAACAATTGGAAAGAAAGAGATAGGGACAAGAATAGTTATGTGCCTCCCCATGAGCATCAAACTCCAAAAGGTCAAAGAGTCAACTTGAAAAGTTTTCGTACAGAAGATATGCTTTCACGCATTCTCACCAAAGTGGAGGGGTCGAATAAAGTTTTGAAAGAAATGAAAGAAGACGTCTCAACTCTTAACCAAACGGTGAATTCTTACTCCGTGTCCATTAAGCAGCTGGAGACACAAATGGGTCAAATGTCGACTTATTTAAATCCGAGACCAAAATGAGGGTTGCCGAGTGACACCATGGCCAACCCCAAAAATGAAGTTTGAATAGGTATCTTCATCGTATCATGATGTTAAATAGGGCATTTCTTGGGAGGCAACCCATGTTTTTGATGTTTTTCATATTGCTTTCGAATAACATGTATTGATTGTGAGGTTGAAAAGTGGAAATTGTGGAATAAGGAGTTGTACACAAGCCAAAAGTCCATTTGACGACTCGTCGAATAAGTTGGCGAGCCCGTCTTGGACCGCCATTTGAACCACCAAATTTGGTTGGAGATTTTGTAAAACTCGGTGAGCCAAAGGTCATGTTGGCGACTCGCCAAATAGGTTGACGAGCCCGACTTTGACTTCCATTGGAACCACTTAGTTTTCTAGGGTATCTGTAAAACTCAACGAGCTAAAGTACCACTCGGCGCATCGCCGGGTGGGTCAGCGATCATAACTTACTTCGCTGATTGGCGCGCGAATTGAAGAGTTTTTAAAAGGCCAACCATTTTAAATTCAAAATCTCTGTTCATTTTCTTACTTTTCAACTTTCGTACTCCCACAACCGATATTATATATTTCGTATTCTCGTACTTTTGTTCTCATTTTGCTTGGGATCTTGTGCTCGGGGTGGATTTTAGGATTACATTGCTTCCTAGCTTTCCAATTTTTTGGCATTAAAGGTTGGTTTTCCAAACCCTGCTCTTTAAAGTGGTTTAAACCAAATGCAATCGTCATTTTGTGGTTGTTATCAGTGTGTATCATTGTTTTGTTTATCGTATGGTAGTTTGCTTGCCCGTATTAAATTGAAATCATTTTATTGGGCCATAAATAGTAAATTCCTGTGTCGTTGATTGTTAAAATTGAGTTAAAATTGTTGGGTTGTGTTGATAATTTTGTGGGTCTATCGGGGTGAAGTCTGAGTAACCCCATATTTTGCAAATTGTCAAATTTTGCCCGATGATAGACAGTTGACTTCATTCTTAAGGGCAAAAGAAGTCGACTGGCCAATTTTGGCCAAATCGGGGAAGTCTGAGTACCTTGTAGGCTTGGGTCCTATGGGTCTTAAGTGAATTGCATACTGTGAGTGTTTAATTTTGTTTTCATGGGCTGTGGCTTCGATTTTGAAGTATGGGATAGAAATCTTACATATTGGGCTACTCGGCGAACTGGGTCGAGCTTGCCTAGTGGTTATGTGGCTTGCCTAACGTCCCCTAGACCACCTTTTAATTTTCTAAACTGTGAGTTTGAGTTCTGTAACTTTTGGCGATAGGCATGAGCTCGTCGAAAGTGCTTCATAATCACCCTTCTGCGCCCCAAATCTTTGAAATGTTCTGTAACTTTTGGCAAACCACTTCTAGGTCACCGAATGGTGTCGGCGATCACCTGAATGGCCCTAGACATCGCCGACCATCTTTTATTTTTGAATAATTCTGTTTTGGAACTTTCGGCGAGCCCAACCTGGCTCGCCAAAGTGGTTCGACAAGTCTTCCTGCAACTGTTTACCTGAATTTTTTCTTAACTTCATCTAATGTTTTGCACATTCTTTTGCAAGTATGCTAGACCCAAAGTAGTTGGTACAGACCAACCTCCCCAAAAGCAGGCACGTGGAATTACAATCAATGAGGAACCGACTGCTTCCAGAGCTAAAGCTACTAAACTTCCTCCAAAAGGGGGAAAGGGCAGGGGCAAGGGCAAAGTTCTAGTGCAAGCCACACCAGAGGTAGAGAGATCTGACAGTGAAGGGATCTATTCTATGTACCGCACCCCCTCTGACCATGAGGGTAGTTCTGAGGATGGGTCTCCGGCCTCCATCTCCGAGCTGTAAGACGATTAGTTATTTCAGGCTATGAGAATGGAGCTACGCTCCAAATCGATGAATGATCCGTTTAGGATCCCTGTGCCTCCAACAACTCCTTATCTTCCTGCTCCAACTCCAGCCCCAGCTCTAGAGCAATCACTGGTCAAGGAACCACTAGTTCAGGCTCCTCCTCCCCGATCACTCAACCGACTATAGGCCGAGGGTTTGAGGACTATTTCGGAGGAGAAGTGGTTGTCTACCGACAGTGTGTAGACAGAAATCCTGAGGTATGGAACACCTTAAGGTTCAACATATTTGAAGTTTTTACTAAGACCCGAGGCCCATACATTTCTATTTGGGTTCGAGAGTTCTATGCGGTATATAGAAAGTTGGTGACGAAAGGAAAGAAGAAGGCTAGTATGTTCAAGCCAGTAGATGAGGTGATAGTTCGAGACCGAAAGATGAAGTGCAACAACTCTGATATAAATGTTGTACTTGGGGTGCTCCCGAGACTTCACGCATGATTACATCGATCTAGTGAAGCAAAAAACCCTGGATGATCTTAAGGGTTGGCTGGTACCCCTACTCCTTAATGTTACCCCGAGGTGGATAAAAGCAGGTGCATTGATCGAGAACAAGGACCTTAACGTAGCCGCTCGGTATTTATTCGGGTTTATTAGCAGCACTATCATTCCTTCACGAAATGAGTACATTCTTCGCAACTCGAAGGTTGCTTGTCTAGGGTCGATTATGGATTGACAGAGATTGAAATTGGGGTTGCTGATTGAGAAAGAGATGGCCATGAGGGCCAAGAAGAGCCAGACCTCACTCCCATTTCCGGTGCTAATCAGCAAACTGTGTAGAGGGGCTCGTGTTCCAAGAGATGAAAAGATGGATGTAGAGGTGACACCCACCTTTTCTACTAATATCTGACGTATTGAGGCCGAGTACAAGCGGGATGAGGCCGAAATGAGGAGGGCAGTACCGGTGGATACATCCCCGGAGGTCGATGTTGATATATAGCCGATTGAGGTAATCATGACCCCTCAAGCCAGTGAGCCTTCAGGTATATCTGGCCCTTCTGCTTCTGAGACTCCTAGTACTTCCGTTGCACTCCTTCCCTCTTCTTCTGCTAGTGTTGTTGCCTCTAGGCCCCCTATTACCCAGGCCATGCTTTACAAAATGGGTCATCTGGCTCATTTAGCCGATGTGCGAGCCTCATGGTTTGAGGCTGTTATGCCTGGGTTGATAGAGCGGGAGATACCTGCTGTCTTGGTTCTGATTAAGGCTGAGATGAGAGATCACATGTTGGCATTAGATTCCCTTACATTTAGGGTCGAGACTTGTGAGCAGAGTCGAGGTGCTATAGATGAGGTGACATCCTTGAAGGTCGATGTGATCGGGTTGAGAAAGGATGTGGACTAGCTGATGTTTACTGATTTGACGATGTTGTTTGGGATGGTGGAAATTCCCAACATGCCGAGCACTAATATTCCAGCCAGTTCTGAGGTTCCTCTGGCTCCTATGACCGGAGATGATACTAGGACTGATGATGCAGTTACCGAGTCTGAGGCTCCGATAGATGGGGAGCAGCTTGGTGTCAGCGATGAGGTTGTGTATGATGATTTGGTACACTTAGAGGGTGCCATGGTGGAGACAGTTGTGCAGGCCTTGTTAAGGGATACGTCTTTGATGGGCTCTAGTGGAGCTAAGGATGCTGATATGCCGGACACTGATGCCAGACATATGGAGTTGATTGATGACATGCAGACTTCACTCTAGACTTAGCCTGGCAGGATGATTCTTTTACCTCCCTCTCTGTCATTTTTAGACTTTATTATTGTTTATTTGCATTTGAGGACAATTGAGTTTTTGTTGGCGGGGTGAGGTATTTCCATACCCATTTTTTTTGGGCTATTTCTGTGAATTTTGTGGTTTGTGAATATTGGATCTAAGTTTATATATATATATATATATATATCTTTGTGTTGATCCATATTGGTTGGCCCATTGTTTTTAAATTGCAAAAATGGTTTTTGACCCCAAATTTTAAAAATTGCTACCTTTTGATATGTATGAAAGTGCCTGTTCTCTTGCAATTT
>JAJOOH010007430.1:0-12771 GCA_029582605.1 Solanum gracilifrons | reverse complement strand
TGCATCAAAAAGAAGAAAAAAAACTCGATTATTTATATTTGATATTGACAAATGTTGAGATCGTTCATGGTAGAATCACTAGGTTAAGCAAATAACATTCAACTCACTTATTTAAAAAAAAATCTTGAACACCCTTGATGAAATTGCTAGCTCCGCCACTGGTCAAATATCCAAACCATGATGTAAAACCCTCCAAAAGTGAGAAGTGAGCAATGGACCTCGATTAGAGACAATGGAAACGAAAACTCCATATAGTCGAACAATGTGATTGATATAAAAGATGGCCTAACTTCTCCCCCATATACTTCACCCGAACTTATCTAATTATTGCCATGTTAGATGCAAAATAAAACGTAAATATCTACTTGTTCAACTCTATTAAGTTTAAAAAGTTCACCTTTATTTGAGGTTCTTTTCTTCGAAAGTGAAGTATACATAGTTTCACAGTTGGAAAGTAGCCATAGGACTTGGGAGTGAACTCTTCAAGTTGTAAAAGAAATGCTTATCAGATTCAGAGGCAAAGCTGTAGTTGTATCAACTCACAGTTCCATATTTCATTGCAATGGCTTTGGAGACCTCCTTTCCTCCTTCAATTTCAGATCTCAGTATCTCTACTCATCAACCGCAACCCCTGCCCCGACCCATGTCTTGGTGAAGTATCTGGTTGATTCTCTCGGATTCTCCAATGAAGAAGCTGCATCTACATCCTCCAAGGTAACTTCACGTAAAAACTTAAAGAATCCTGATTTAGTCATCAATTTCTTGAAACAAAATGGTTTCGACAACACCCAGATGAAAATAATGGTTTCTAGGGTTCCCAAATTACTATACCATGATGTTTCCAAAACCCTAAAACCCAAATTCCAGTGCCTTATGGATCTCGGGTTATCCGGGTCGGACCTGGTGGATGTAATTGCTAAAGGTTCACAAATTGTTGATAGAGGTTTAGATACTCATTTGAGACCTACCATTGATCTCCTCAGGAGAATTTTGGGTAGTGATGAAAATGTAGTTAAGGCGTTAAAGAGATTTCCTTGGTTGCTTTCTTTTCGTGCTCATCATATTATGGAGACTAATCTATTGTTGTTGAAAAACTATGGTGTTCCTGATGAGAGAATTAAAAAACTCATGCTTAGAAATCCGAGTTATATTGCTCAAAATCCTGAGAGGATTAAAGGTTTTTTGCATAGGATGGAGAACGATTTTCTCGTTCCACGTGATTCCCCTAGTTTTATTTATGGATGTCAAGTGTTAAACTCACAAAACAAGTCTAAGTTGGAAAAGAAGTTTGGAATTTTTAAGAGTTTTGGATGGTCTGATGATGATATACTCGAGATGTTCCGGAAGCTACCTTTTTGTATTGGCCTCTCTGAAGTTAGAATTCATAAAGCACTGAATCTTTTCATGAAGGAGCTTGGTTTGGGAACTGCTTACTTGGTTTCTCATCCTGCAATTTTGGCCTTTAGTATGGAAAAAAGGGTGGTACCTCGGATGCAAGTTTTGAAAGTTTTGGACGATAAGAAGGTTGAGAGGAGAAAGTTGGATCTCTATTATGCTCTGAGCTTACCAGATACAAAGTTCGTAGATTATTTTGTGCAGCCCTTCAAGGATCAGATGCCTGATTTGTATGAACAGCTCAAGAAAATTGTGGCTACTTAATAGATTTTGTTTATTTTTGACACCGAAAGGTGCTGAGATTTTTCTCAGTTTTCAGTTATAGTTCATTACATTTTTTTGCTTTTCTGTTTTCAGTTTGTATTCTGAAAACACACAGTGTTGACGAGAAGTCTGAACTGCTGTAGGCTAAATGCAAAAATCAATCTTGCAAATTGAAGCTGATTGGATTCGACAGATCTTGTTGATAACTAATTCCCTTTGGCAGTTACCAGCAAGTTTGTTCCATAAGACAGTAAGTCAAATACTTCCTCTGCTACAAGTCTACAACATTGCTTTATCTGATGTAAGGTTCTGATGTTCTTCTATTCTGTCTGAGTTTGATCCTATAAAATTTTGAATCGAATTATTCGCTAATCTATCCATTTATAAGGACTTGATGGTTAGTTAGTTCGTTAAGTCCTACCTTTTACTATTGATTAACATCTAAAGAAATTTTTCTTGTACCTTATCCTATATGTTAAAGCTTCTGTCTTTGTCTTATAAAGGATGTGAAGTTGAACATTCTTTTTCCCTTTACACTTTACTAGTCCTTGAAATGATACAGTAAACTCTTATTTAGTCTTGGAAGCTAATTACTTGGAAATTTAACTTGAGTTGGGAGAATCACAACCTCAATGGTATGAGGTATCTATCTGAAATGGAGATCAAAATCAGGGAGAAAATAGTGTTTTTTCATGACATGGTGTTTTAGCAAGCTTCCTATAGTGTTTTCCTGAGCTGAAGATCTATTGAAAACAATCTCACTACCTGCCTAGGTAGGGGTAATATCTGTGTATTATACTAGGTACGTTGTTGTTGGTGTTTAGGCAAGCTTGCCATAACTTCAACTGTTTCGTCAATCAGTTTGTTCTCACTAGCGCAGATATCAAGTAATCTCCCTAAGTATATGGAAAGAAATCATCTAACCTGTGCAATTATAGGGTAATTCTGCTCATAAAAGCTTTCAGGATATAGGAAGAAGTCATGTATTTTTCTTAAGCAATAGTTCCAATTCTTTTTCCAAATCGAAAGAATGCTTAATCAAGCCAAACGAATTCATGAACAAACAAGTATACTTTCGGTATATTTAACTAGCAATTATAATTATTGTTGACTAGCAGCCAAATATGTAAGTACTATTCAAGCATCCAGACTGAGTGAGGTGGATACTACTCAGTTGATTTGGACCAAATTGGTTCAAATGATATATGGAGTCCAAGGAATCTACATTTTTTTTCTTTGGTCTTGGCCCTTACCTTACTATAGTGGTTCAAGTTAATGGGCTTGATTTCAAGACCCTCATTTAAGTCATAGCTAAAGTTTTTTCATTTTTTTGCAAGTTTAGTCGCTTTTAAATCTACTTTACATGGTTTGAAGTTCAGACATACGTGTATGCAGTTTGACTTGTTTTACCCAACTCCACACAACTTGGAAGGAAGCAAGCAATTTGGAACATTTTTACATGAATTTCAGGTCATATATGATTGAACTTTAGTCATTTTTCCATGAATATTTGGCCATAATATAATTGGACTTCAACCATTTTACATAAATTTCATACGTTTATATCTGTAGTATTGCACATGACTAGGTACCGTTGCTACAGAAACGGGTTATCTTTCATCTATATTTGTTTATCCAAAAGGCCCAAAAATCGTTCCATTAAACAATACATGCACTTGATTACTTTGATGACAAGCTTAAGATTAGAGGTGTCAAATTTTATTTGGGTTGAGTTGAGTTTATGAATCATGACTTGCTTAAATGTTATTTGGGTTGAATTGAGTTGGGCTGAAATGAGCCAAAAATCAGATAATAACTCAATTCGTGCTATTCTTATTATGTTTTAAATTCAATTTTTATTTTATTATAATTTGTTTGAGTATCTAATAAACGTTTCCTTGTATCTCATAACTATAAAAAAAACATATCAAACTAGAAAGTAAAAGAAGACAAAATTTAATGGGTTAACCTGAATTACATATATGCACGATTATAAAATCGGTTGAACTAAGCCGATTAAAATGAGCTAAATTAATAAATAAGTGAGTTGTTAATCCCGATCCGTGCAAACAAAAACAGATTGAATGGGTCATGAATTTATTCATTGATTCTAACTCCCCTACTTGAGATGCAACCCCTCCACCATATTTCAACCTCTTGTTGGCAGATGTTGGAATCAAGATTAGAAGTTTACCAGTCTATTGCTTATGTGTCACTTTTTTTTATATGTCATTCTTACTAAAAATAGATGGTCTTTAATATTCGTCATTTTACAAAATCAATGCATAAATAATACTTCCTCTGTTTCACAAAGAGTGACCTAGTTTGACTTGGCACGGGGTTTAAGAAAATAAAGAAGACTTTCGAATCTTGTGGCCCTAAATTAAAGTTATGTCAAATGTACAAAATTGCCCTTTAATTTTGTGGTTTTAAACATGCCATGTGAAAAGTTGAAAGTAAAATGTTACCAAAAATGGAAAGGGGCCATTCTTTTTGAAACAGACTAAAAAGGAAAGGAGACCATTCTTTTTTAAACAGAGGGAGTACTATTCTTCCTATTTTACCCTTTGAAAGTTATTAGCTTTGAAGCTATACATTTGTCCAATATAGAAAAGCTAAATAATTAATTCATTTTCATTGGCCAAATTAGTTAATCAAAGTAAATTAATTCATGTTCATTTATTGAAACTTAACTTCAAGAGAACACTAAATAAGGATACAAAGTAAACTCACCTAGTTTTCTACGGAACGTGAAACCTAAAATGATGACATATAAATAGGAACGAAGAAAATTATGGCGAATGTTCATAACTTCTAAGAAATTATTATGCGATTATTAACTTTCACACCATTTAACTTTTTTCCATGATCTTTTATAAATAAAAGTATTGAAAATTACGTTATGGATACTTAAAACATATTTATACTTGAAGAAAAAACAAACTTGTCTCTCTACATTTGTTGTTTTACATTATTACTTTTAGCTACATTTTATGATATTATGAGCTTAATTTTGTCAAATTAATTGATACTTAAAATTGAAAAATTGTACTTGGTATAGATTTATGGCAGAGTATTCCTGCAGGTGCGGTAAATTAATAAGACATGAAATATGGGAGGAGGGAAAATATACATTAATTAAAGGCATGCATGAAAAGGAAATTTATAAATGCTCAAATTTCATTTATTCCAAAGTTCAGACCTTCACGTTTTACCAGACCCTCTCTTCAATGATCTTCTTTCTGTGTCTTTGCGGTATAATTTGTTTGAACATAAAAATTGTGAAAAAAAAGAAGAAGGTATTTATTTAATTTTAAAGTTGAAAATAATATTTGAAAATTTGAATTGGTTTTGAATATAAATACAAGTTAGTCATTTTTCGAATTGAAAATGGCAACGATTTTATGTGTAAACACTATCAATATATACATAAAAGTCAGTAGTGTTTTCTAAAAAACGTTTTTGGGGCAAGTCATGGGGTGAGGCGTATCGAAAAATGCATCGAGGTGCAAATTGAAGACATAAATCCATAGGACGTAAGTCCTAAAATTTGGTGCATAAGCTCCAAGATTAAAAAACGTAAGTCCTAGGCGTAAAAACGTACGCTTTGGGCGTTATTTTTCTTTTTATTTTTTTTTTGAATTTTTTTGCTTTAAATCATATTTTTTATTATTGGTGTAATGATATTTCTCAAATAGTAATTGTAATACTTTTTTTCTTCATTATTGGTTATTATTACATTTCTCAAATAAAAATCATAATATTTTTTTTCTATATATTACACTTTATTTATTCAAATTTATTTGTAAAATAAATAAAAGCTTTACTTTTACTTATTTTCTTAGTAATAAAATTATAAAATTGAATATACATGAGCTATGCCCCGTAAATCCATAAGACTTATGCGTCTCGATACAAGGCTTACATCTCTTCCCATATTGCATAAAACGTCTCGCCTCGCCTTTTAAAACACTAAAAGAGTCAAATTTCCTAAAAAATAGCATCTCATAAGTTTTCGAAAGAAAATAGATACTTAGTAAAGGAAAAAATCTCGTTCTGTAGTGGTTAAGAACCAATCTTATCTTTAGATTAGACTTTACTTTGCTTTTTCTTTGTTTATCACTAATTTCATCTATTTGTTTAACAATATGGTACACTTGATAATTATATCACACATATGTACGTGTTCTACTAAACAACTGAAATTAATGCATATTGCCACTCATGTTAATTTGTCTTATAGCCATTTTTTAATACTGGCATTTTCTTCTCCTTGAATAATATACATTCAAATTTTAAAAATAAGAATAAAAATCACAATCGGCTCATCCAGAAATAAAAACCCCAGGCTGGGATGACGTTGGATTTTGAAATCTTGGACTAGGACAAATTACATATATTTTGATACGTCTAATTATTTTCTTGGTAAAGGTCGTGTTTTGATCTGAACCTGCATAAAGCGAGCCTTTCATAAAGACAGTAGAATCAAGTGAAGTTGGTGAGCCATATAATGAGTAACTATCTCCTATGATTCAATTTTTTTTTATCCCTTTGATTCTGAATGAACCTTTTCACACTGTTTTTATTTGCACTCTTACGTTTGTTGAAACAATAGTTAGAAAAAATTATTAGTAAGAGATAAACAAAAATAGTATCGTATCATATCATATGAATTTAAAAGTTTCAATAAAATTAAATATAATAAAGGTCAAGCTTAAAAAAAGCAACATTTGAATTTAAAGTTTTCAATTAAAAAGGACAAGTTTTAAAAAAAGACTAATTGTTTTGGTCAAATAAATTAAAGTTATAAGAAGCATTATTAAGAAAAATATTTAAGGATATAATTTAAATTATATTTTTCATTATTATTCTTTGTGAAATCATAAAAATGATTTTGCAAATAGTGCGAATTATCTCTTAGAAAATATCAAACTTATTAAAGGAAGGGATAAATATGGAGAAAATTTTAAACATCCATCTTGAACTTTGAACAATTCACTTATTTTGAACAATGCAAAAAACTCCAAAAATTCAATTAATATAGAATAGAGGGAGTAGTAGCCGTTTTTTCACTAAAAATATTCAATGACTATTTTCAATTTCCACAAATATTTTGATCAAATTAGTGAAAAATAATAAAAGTGTTTTCACATGTAAAAATCAAGAAGCTTCTTATATTTCAATGATAATTTGATTTTCACCATTCGTTTTTTCAGTGAGCTAGCACGGTAAAAAATTAGTGGAAAAATCATATATTATTGCACAAATTTCCCTTTAATTCGTGATAATTTTTCTTTTAAAAAAATGTTTCTAGTAGTAGTTGTCGAGAATACAAGCAAATGATAAAAATGTGTTCTCTCTAACATCTTTAACTTTTAAATGAGATGATTACATACTTTAACATGATATCAAAATTCAAATAAAATAAAAGTCCTGAGTCCGAATCTCACTGCCACCCATATAAAAAAATTAAATAATTAAAGTGTGCTACTTAAAATTTATTCTTCTTTAGAAATCCCTTTTTATCCTTTTCTTTGCTATCATAAAAATTTCATACTTTGGGTCTTGTTTTTTTTTTTTTTAAGAAAAAAATTATTTTTATTTGTATACCTAGTGGGATTGGTTTAAAGAAGAGAAGAAAACCTGTGAATTTTTGAAAATAAAATAAAAATGGGCGTGTATCATGTGAAGTTCATCAGGTGTACAATATCCTACATTAATTAAAATCACCCCTCTTTCATTTCAAATTTCATTATATTTTCTCTTATATATATAGTCCACAAGTTTGGTCCAATATTTTCCTTCACATATCCATCTTCCAACTATTTTTTAGTTGTTAGTTTTTTTTAAAATAAAAAATTTGTTTGCACCAAATTTTCAAGATTCTTAATAGAAGATGGTGAATACATTTGGAATTTTGAGTGTGTCATTAGTTACTCTTGTTTTAATGTTGTTGGTTGACTCTAGCCAAAGCCTACGTCCATATCATTGTAAGTGCCAACCTATGCTTTATCCTGTCTTATTTTCAAATATAATAAAAAAACAATGAGAGATAGGAGATAAAAAAAATGTATGCGTGTGTATAATATATGTGTTTTTTCATATGTATACATAGTTTGAGCCGAAAGTAACACTAGGCATGAGCTTTCTTGTGAAGAGTTCCACATCGGTGGTTAATTAAAGGGATGAGTGGTCTCTTTAATATGACTTAAACAATTCTGTCTATATGAGCTAACTTTTGAGGTTGAGTTAAGTCCATTTTTTCCCTTTATATGTTATTAAAGTAGGACTCATCTCAATTCCGATTTCTCAATATTGGGCCCTCATTTAAATTGCTCATGTACCAGATGTTCAGCTCTAGCTGTGACATAGTCTGTAGGACTAAATTAGCGACCAAGAATCAAAATCTCATCAACAAAGTAAAAATTTCAGATAGTTAATCAACTAAACTATTAAGATTCCCCGATAAGTATATATCCAGTCATCCATTTGTAAAATAAACTAGGTAATAAAAGTGTATATATATCTCAATTTAGTTTTTTTTTTTTAAAGCATAGAGACAATTGCTAGTACTTTCAGAAAAAAACATTAATGTCTTTTGCTATATGCATACATAAATGTTTTCTCCTTATAAAAATTTCAGTTTCCTATCATGGCAAAGGAACAAACAAGGACAATCAAAACCATGTCCATCTTAAGGTAAATTATTACTTCCCCTCCCGCTGTTTCCAAATAAGTGGTGTTTTTAACTTGTCACTCAATTATGAAACCATTTTAACAATTTTGTCACATATGTATAATTTGAAAAATAAAAAATTGAAATTGCAGGAAGAAAAAAAAGGAGATCATGATGTGTTAGGAATGGAGTTGTATCCAACAGGATCAAGTTTACCAGATTGTTCTCATGCTTGTGGACCTTGTTTCCCTTGTAAGAGAGTAATGGTGAGCTTTGCATGCTCCATTGCTGAATCTTGTCCAATTGTCTACAGGTGTATGTGTAAAGGCAAATATTACCATGTCCCTTCCAATTGATCCGTCCTACGAGCTGATCAGAGTCGCCACTCAAAATTTAGTTTTATTTAATTTCGACCTCTAGTCATGATATGTATGTTATTATGGAGTACTAGCTAGCTAGCTATGACTAATATTATGCAATGTTGCATTTGGATTATTGTGCCTCATTTAATTTCCTTCAAGATTTTGGTAGTGTCATTGTAAATTGGAGGAATTGTAAGAATTTTGTAGGTTTAGTTGCCAGTGAAGTAATTTAGAATGTTCTCTTTGTTTAATTTCTTCCAAGGTTTTTTGTACTTCATTTACTTGCATGAGATATAATGCTACTATTAAGTTTCTTTTGGTATGTTTTATGAGACGGAACAAATAAGCTATTTCGTTTTTGTATATGAATTAAAATAATCTCAAAATTAATTAATATCTATATTTAAATATGAAATAAAATAATCTCACTTACATTCAATTTGACAACTTTAAACTGTGTGTATAGTTTCGCCCTCATATATTTTCCAGCAGCCGTTCAATTATGTTCGATTCACGTCGGGTTCAATCTCCCGATCCAAATTTTGGTTTAAAATTATTTGTCTGCTACGTATTTTCACACTTTAATAACAAAGAGCATATTGCCGGCGACGGAAGCTGGCGTTTCTTAATTATTAAGTATTAAAATTAAAAATTAGATATAAAAAATGAATATTTTAGTACTACTATTTATTTATGCCACCAAATTCTCCATATACAGAAATTCTTCTCAACTAGCTTTCGCGCAGGTAACAATTTTTGAACTGAGTTTTTTTTTTCTTTTCTTGCATGTTTGCTAACGATTGGGAATATTAAGATTTTGGGTATTCAATTTTTATAAATTTAGGGCTTGTTTGTTATGAGGGATAAAGGATAGCTAATTAAAGGATTAATTTTAGGATGAGTTTATTCATGTTTGGTTAGTAATAAAATTTTGCCCTTTGTATTTATCATTTGAATTTTTTTTGTAAAATGGAATTTTTTTGTAGGATTAGTTTTGAAGAAACATATCAAAGTGTTGTTAAATCTCAATCCTTTGATCTAAGCCTCGGTTAGTGGCTTAGTTAGGATTTTCACTAAGGGGTTACGTAATATGAAGAAGTAAACACACGATTGGTTATATGACAGGTTCTCAAGTTTAACTATGTAGAAATAAAGTAATTTTCCGCCGCCAAAGGTGATTTAGACCTACCTAGTTCCGCCCTTGGCCTTGGTCTACTTGATGTTCGAAGTGCAGCATGTTTGTTTCATTATCCAGTACTACTTGATGTTCGAAGTGCAGAAAATGACCTGTTAAAGGATATTTTTGGTGACTGTTGATTGTATATATGACAGGTTCTCAAGTTTTGTGTGTTATCTAATTGAATGACTAAATAAACCATTTTTGTCAAGTTTCGGCATGGATGCAATTGATGATGCTAATCAGTTACGAGAAACACCGAAAAATGAAGTTATGTCCTTCTTCGAGTCAGCTCCACTACTAAAGGATGCTGCTGAAATTGAGAAAAGCTTGAAGGAGTTCGTTGATCGCAATACTTCATCATCAGGCAATTGTTATTTCTTTAGTTATCAACATCTCATAGATTTTAACCTCTTAACTCTCTGTTCTTTGAATATAGATGCCACTTGACTTTATTTTGTGTCTCCATGTTCAGTGAGTGGAAAAGCAAACAGGGTGGTGTGTATTACTTCAGGTGGTACAACTGTTCCTCTGGAAAAACAATGTGTTCGTTATATCGACAACTTTAGCTCCGGTCATAGAGGGGCTGCATCCACAGAGTATATCACGAATACTATGTTTTGATGCTTTGCACACACTTGAACTCACATACGTTTGATGTTCAAAATGAAAATGTAATTGCAGATACTTTCTGAAGGCCGGTTATTCTGTAGTCTTTCTCTACCGAAGGTTTGTTTTTCAAGTGCCAAATTAATTTATTCGATTATTGTGATTTTGATTTTAGACTAGTAACACCATGAAATATATATGCAGAGGGTCATGCCAGCCATTTTGTAGTTCTCTGCCCGATGATCCGCTGCTAGAGTGCTTTAGTGTTGCTGATGATTCAAGTTTTGAAGGTCTATAGTTCTTATATTTTTACACTCAATATTGATGGATGTGCTACATTTCTATCAACCAAGTCATTCTAGACGACCTTTTCTTATTTTATTCTTTAGTCTCTGTAAGTGCTACTTGTACACCTCTATCAGTTATGGTCATATATTATGATGTTCCATCTTAACATCTACATTTCTACGATACTGATCTTGTGAAGATCTTAAACATTAAACGCTTATGTAACACATATCCTTTAATTAACACCAATGACGTGTATTGACCCGAAATGACACCAATATCGTGACACCAATAACACCAAGATCTTAAACTTCAAATCCCTTAGTAGTTTCGTTGATTATCACCATATTATCCGCAAATAGCATGTACCATGAGATTATCTATTATTAGTAGCTCATTCATACATAGGGTAAGCAAGAATGTGATCAATTCGAAATCCCAGTGTAAATCAGCGGAAATGGGAATGGGTAAGCACATATTGTCAAAGCTTGACCTTGGGTTTTTCTGGCTGCGTTTTTAGTTTCTATCTTAGTTTCGACTCTTTAAAGGCTTATCCATCTTCTGATATTTGTTAACTTTATATATTACTCACTTAGAGGATATCTTTACTGTTCTGAGTATTTTGTATCACAATTGATTTGTTGAGCAATTCACACTTTTCCAATCTAATGAGCATTTTTCTGTTGCACTATTTTTTAGTAGATGCATTGCATGCTGAAACAGTGAAGAGCGCCATTACTGAAAATCGCGCAGTATGGATTATTACTGATTTTTTATTTTCTACCTATTTCTTTTGTTCTAAATGTTATCCTTATTCATCTTTAACAGGAAGAATTTACTATTTGCAGGCAGTTGCTGAGGGTATCCTGTTGAAACTTCCATTTACAACAATTTTCGAGTATTTGCAGGTTTAAGTTAAATAGATCAGTGAAATCTGTTTTACTGTTAAATCAATGTCGTATGAGCATTTTAGTACACTTTGTGGAGGCTGGTAGCACTTCGATTAATGTTATTTTGGTCATTGGCAGATTCTTCAGCTAATTTCTGTTTCTTTGAGGGACGTCGGGCCTAGTGCTATTTTTTTTCTGGCAGCTGCAGTTTCTGATTTTTATGTTCCGTGGGAAAGCATGGTAATAATCTATGTTCTTGAATGTATTTCTCTTTTTTTCTTATTGCTTCTCGTGAGTTATACTTTTCCTTCTTTCCTGTCTCCGATTGCCCTCATTATGTGGCAACTGATAGTGTTATATAACATGTCATCTTAATCAACTTATAAAAGAGAGTTGTATCTACTGTTTCCTCTAAATCTTCTCTATTTGTTTTATGTTACCTCTTCTTCACAGGCTTTACATAAAATCCAGTCAGCATCTGGTCCTTTGGATATACGACTCACCCAAGTACCAAAGATGCTTTCAATGCTTAGGAATGAATGGGCACCAATGGCCTTCCACATATCTTTTAAGGTTGGTGATCATCTTGTATTGTTTGGTAAAGTTACAAAATTTAATATTGTTGTACTCTGTGTTTGGGAAAAATATGTTCTACTTGTAAAGAAGTGGCGACTTGAATTTCTCTATCGATGAGATATGTCTCTTTCTGCTATGGATGTCAAAGATTCATTTGTTAGGAAGTATATCATATGGTTCCATGACTACAATAACAACATAGGTACCCGTATCCAGTATAATCTCACAAGTGGGGTCGGGGGTATAGTTTCATTACTGATTTCCAATATCTACTGTTTGACAGCTAGAAACAGACACAGATATCCTTTTAGCAAAGGCTAATATGGCCCTCAAAAAATACAAGATGCATATGGTGATAGCTAACGAACTATCAACCCGTAAAGAGGAAGTTATAGTTGTCACTGAGCAGGAAAAAGTCACAGTTCGCAGGGACTGCACTCAGGCAGGGGCTGAAGTCGAGTCTCCGTTGGTTGAGCTTGTTGTTGATAGACACTCAACATATATCAAGAAGTTTGATGCATAACAAGTATGGAT
>JAJOOH010007429.1:0-18002 GCA_029582605.1 Solanum gracilifrons | reverse complement strand
GTTTTAACATCATCTTTGTTGCCCACTTGGCTACCATTACTCCCGTTAATGCTCATCTCCTTTGTTTTAACACAAGCAACACAAAACCAAAACTAAAATAAGTTGATTCAACTATAACTAAAAAGAACACAATTCAACTTCACCAAAATAATTTCAAACAACACCACTCCCCGGCAGCGGCACCATTTTGATTTAACGTTACTAGCACACCTCATCCAATTCTAGGTGTTAACGATCGTAAATCAATATAAAATCCAACAAATGAGTTGGGGTCGAATCCTACAAGGAGCGGTACATGTTTCAAATTCAATCAAGAAGTGCAAACGTGGTCTAATCAGTCGTACGAATAGAAATTATCGAAAAGACATTAATCAAATTAAAGGGGTGACACGAGTGTCAGATATGGGAGTTTTTGAGTTTGCAATTATCAACTATATAGCAATCATGAAAACTTTGAAATAACAATAGGGAGAGGAATTCTCGGGATGTGATCTATTATAGGCATATTACTATATATAGGTAATTGAAACTACTAGTAAACATCTAAATATTAGTGAGTAGGCTAGAATATAAGGGAGATAGCTTTCTCTCGAACAACTAATTCAGTCTAAGTTAGCATACTAAAATAAATGTTCAAAATCTAATTTATAGTCGCCAAATATAAGCTACGAAGGGCCATTTGGCAAAGTAAGTCAGGATCGCCGAACCACTCTGCGAGCCGCCCTTTGACTTCTTCTATCGCCTTTTCGCCTTAGCATTCAACATCATCGAGTTCTGTAACTTTGGGCGATCTATCTTTGGTTCGCGGAACTGTTCGGAGATTCTCCGACTGCTCTTTTTTGTCGCCGACTTGGTTGCTTCCCTCAGGGATGGCACACTGGAACTTTAGGCGGTTAAGCTAGCCACTCGGTAATTTGCCAAGTGCTCTTGGCGATCATCAAACTTGCCTTTCTTTAATTCTTCAGTTTGTTTTGTTCCTTTCTGCCTGTTAGTGTCCTTGCTTTGTTCCTCAATCCATATACCTGAAAATCAAGGATTTAACATCAATTTATGGCACAAATTAAACAATTGAGAACACTAAATCTATATAAACAAATCCCCAAATGAGTCCAAATCTCGTACTTATCAGGGTCCACAACCCATTTAAGGCATCGTGAACAAACATCCAAGGTTGACTAGGTAGGGGTCACCTGGACATGTTCCTAGACAGCCCATGGTGACTTGGACGACTTGTCTAGGGGTTCGTACAAGTCACCCATCAGTTTTTATTTTTTGTTTCATCTTCAAACAGTCATATCTGTCAACACAAAATGAACTAGGTGGCCCATATGCTACCAGAGTAAGGTCTTTGAGTCCTCTTTTCAGTGCCACCAAGTTTGCCTTATTTCGAGTTTGTAGTAAAAAGTTATGCCCATTTTAGTGAAGCCCTGTCGGGTAGGTGAAACTTCACGACTGGCTATACGGCCCGTGAAGCCTTTATTGTGAGGCACTTCGTCAGTTTTTAAGTTAGGGTCATTTTGGTCTTTTTTCAAAGTATTTGATACCCAAATTGCGTCGTTATAAACCCTATTTCAAGACATATGAAAGTGAATTAAGCCCTAAAACTATCAATTTCAAATCATTCGCCTAAATTCGCTAAACTTGACAAAATCCATCCTCTCTAAGAAAATCTTTTCTCTAGATCAAGGAATAAAAAGAAGCTAGGGTTCTTCAAGTTCAAGTCTTCTTTCTTCATCATTACTTAGGGCTTCAATCAAGGTATGTATGAAGTTTATCAATAGGTTCTATCCACCCATTGAGCCTCCAAAGTTTCTTCAATTCTCCAATTCAATTACCCTAGATTTGATAGGTTTTCACTCAATTCCTTATGGGTTATATTTGTATGGATTCAATTGCTTTATTATGCTTTTATTTTGATGATTTGGACTTAATTACACGCTTTTCAACCAATTCCATGTGAACACATGCTTTAATCTATGATTTTTGACTATGAACCCTAATTTACATGAATTTATGAAGAAGCTTGAACCTATGAATGCATTTTTATGAAATCGTACATATTTTGATGAATAAAGGTGTATGACTTATGTAAGCTTATAGATGAAGATATTATATGTTCTATGAAGCTTGGCCACATGACATGAATGACATCTAGATTTTTCCTCAATGTTTTTTGGGCTATTTTCCTAAATTAGATTTTGATTAGTATGATATTCGGATATGCCATCAATGATTATAGATCATGCTTTCAAAACTACTTCCATTAGTAGTAGGGCATTATAGTATGAAGTTAATGACTGTAGTCCTTATAAAGATTTATGAAAAGATCATGGATGGTGAAAGGTTTTCTCACGCATGGTCTAAGGAGCTACCCTATGATGTTTCTAGCTTGAATTGATTGCTTAATTGTACCTTTCCATGGATGATAATATGACTCTATCTTGTATTGGCTACTTGATGTGCCCTTCAATGGATGATAAGACAAGCGGCGATTACCCATGTCCCATAATGATAAGACATGTTAAGATTAATGACTATTCGTGGGATTTATCTTAGCACCGAAAAGATATTGAGATGTAAGCTTTCATGTAGCTTGAGACTGAGTTTATAGTAACAATCTCCTTATTCCATAATTATATTCCACCATAGGATGATTGTCTTAGATAGATATGAGCTAGTGGATCCACATTTGCTCAGATTTATGCTCCTTACCTTGAGGACACCCATTTTCAGTGTGAGACAAACACTAGATTCCATATTATAGCTCACATGGTCTATATGTAGGTTAATAGTAAATTTCCCTAAAAATGACCTAAGTTATTTGCTAATGTTTTATGAAGCTTTCTTTATGATTTAAATATGCATTGACCATGTTCCACTACATCATAACATTGTTTTGGTGGCATTTATTAAGGGGCAATTAACTCATTTGCAAATTAAGCAACTGAGCACGTTTGATTTTGAGAGTGACTATTGTTTTAATAATTCTCTCAGGTTGGCGTGATTGTTTTTAATGATGGAATACTTCTTCATAACTACATCCAAGAATTCTGAAGAACCACTTTAGAAGAAAACCTTATTATGTTGATCTTCTTGAATTGTTTAATGAGCTGAGAGCTTTTACGTACAAGGAGGTCTTTGAATTAAACACCTTTTATTGTTTTCTATGTTGTTTTTATATGTGAATGGTGATAGGACACTGCATTTTTTACTTTTACTATCCATGGAAGTTCTAGTGATGTTGGTAACATTCGTAGAATGATGTTGTTGATTGAATAAAGATGCATGTGTGGTAGTTGATGATTTTATTAAAGGTGGTAATTTTGCTACCAATTTAAATTCTTTATGGTAGTCTTAGAGTCCATCATTTATCGATGTGACAGTTCCCTTGTCGATGTGACAGGGCCTCTCTTCTTCAATTTTCTACAAGTACAATCCCATTAAGGTATTTCTGATCTTGTAAACTTGCTTGTCAACTCCTTTAATATGTCGACTTCACTTAACATGTAGTGTTTATTTCTTCTTGCTTGTGCAGAAATATTTAATGAGCAAAATTAAGATGAGCCTGAATCTCAACTCAAGGGTCAAACAACAAAACAGACTCATAGCTCAGAGATACTGCAGGATGCAATGTTAGGGATGGCGTCAAGCCTCTGACACCTAGCCTACACAATCGAGTAAAGCAAGTACACCATTGACACCCCTGATTTTCTGAAGCTATGATGGAAATCGAAGGTCTGGAAGTATCAAAGAAAATGTAAGCCTTCGAATTTTTGAATGAGGACCGTACAAAAGCCAGGGTCTTCATGGCATACAATAGAAGACTTATAAGAATATATTTGTTTCGACTGTTTGTTTGTTGGAGATAATATTTTGATGATATGTTCCACTACTTCTTGGTCCTTTCTTCTTAATGGATAATCTGTACATCTTAGAGGATTAGTGCAAAAGTACATCTTTTGATATGGTTTCTTAGCAATTTATTAGTTGTTCTTTCTTTAAGTTTCTTGTCAGTTATTACTGGGCTACAATTTTGTAATGTTTTCTCTTGGGTGATTAGCGACAATAATATTAGTCTTTACCGGCACTCTAAATAAATGTCGTTAAAGCCTTTAGCGACTTTGGATGCAATGACAATAGATTTAATGCCAGTAAATGTTTTTGTGGCAGTAAATAATGCTGCTAAAAGGAAAATTAATTGCCACTAAAAGTTTCTTTTGGTGTAGTGTTCATGATTTATGAATCTTCTTAAATGATTTTACTATGTTTTAACTTGGTCATGCATTTCGTGTTTTCGATTATGTCCCCTTATGATCGCGTCTCATATTTTATTGCATTACCCGTATGTTTAGTACATTCCATGTACTAATGCATACTTGTGCGCACATAGTTTCACTAATGTAAGGCTCGACGATTCTTATTGTCACGCCCCGAGCCTACACCCTGGGCGGGAGTCGCACTCGAGAATCATTGATGGCCCCAAGCGAACCCTTGGCCTGACTTAACTCTTAGTGGAAGACTTAACTCATCATAAAAGAAATTATTGAAATACATTCATAACTAAATTCTCTTAATGAAAACCTAAGAATTTCTTAAAGATAAACATTTAATTAACCGAAATGGAACTCAACTCTCAAACATCAAACTCAAAAGGAAAGACTCAGAACCTAACATCAACTAACTGTCTATGAAGCCTCTAACAATTGAGATGGACGTCGGGACAAGACCCACGACATCCTAATTAAAAAAATATTGAAAACAATAAAAAGGGGATCCTCCAGAAGCAAGAAGGCTCACCAACAACTCTAAACCTCAACTGGATCAACGATGCGCTTGATGTTGATTCTGGTTACCTGTATCTACATAATAAAATGATACAAACCAAATGGTATCAGTACATTGAATGTACGAGCATGAGAGGGGAAATCTATAATAAAACATAAGTTTGAAAGGAAATGGAAGAACATACTTGGTCTCAACTCAACTCATTTCAATATAAAATAGTAATGTAAATGCAGTATAAAGAAAAGCCTTAAAACATGGATAACAACTCTGTGTATTGAAAAATACAGTAGTAACTCAGTTTGTATGCAAGGATACAATTTAAACTCTATTTGTATTTGAAAATACAAGTAACCTCTGTGTATATAAGAAAACAAATATATTTGTGGGAGGTTCTCTAACCCACAACCATCACTGTGAGCTATGTGATGATACAATGTTTTGCCTCATGCTGCTAGGGCCGTTCTATACCTTGCCAGGGGCATAAAACCTAACTACTAAGTGGATCCACTAGTCTATGCTAAAAAGCATTAAGAAATTATCTAAAAAGTATGACCCTTTCTACCCACGTTTGCTACATAGTTTATGGGGGTTGTGAGTTGTCTAAACTCTCCCCTTATTGGTGCTCAATACTACTCCCAAAAATGTAACTAGCTCATATGTTTCAAAACATAACTCTTTCTGTGATTTGAGATAATTGCTCAAAAATTAGGCCAAAGGCTCTCTTAGAAATCAGTGTTTCCTCTCTTTATTAAATGTGAAAACATTTACTCCTTTACTGAAAAACTAGGTCAAAGGCTCTTTTGGAAAGTGGTGTTTCCTTTCTTGTTTAAAGGTGAAAACATTTAATCTTTGGGAATACATAGTCCCCATATACTCTTTTGAAGAAATAAACTTTACTCTTTACTCTTTATTCAACTCAAAACTCAAGTCTTAAAACAAGTTTAAAGCATTTGCAAAAGACTTTTGAAAAGACTCTAAGAACTCTCTAGACTTGGCTCTTGACTTTCCTTGAATTTGAATTTATGGATTAAATATTATGATTCATTTTTCTGGATGATTTCTAGATGTTTAGAAGTCATTTAGAGTAGTTAGAATCGATAGAAAGTGTTAGTACACTTTAGAAAGACTCAAACGGGCTAAACGATGAAAGACAGGTAGGGGTAGACAACTTGGGCGCACTGCTGGCATGGTGCGCTAGTGGCACACTGCTGGAGTGCTGCCCCAGCCTTACTAGCACATCAGGGGCGCGCCGCGCCATTTTTCCCCAGACAAACCTGACGAATTTTTCAACTTATTTTCTGATCTTAATTCGATTAAACTCGATCCTTTTACTCAAATTCTCTTTAGATTCAGATACCCAAAATATGTACACAAGAAACTAACTCAAACAACTCAAATAATCAACACTATAATCTCAAGAAACTCCTTAATCTCATCCCAATTCAAGAACGAAAGTAAATTCAAGAGCACACATCAAGAACATTCAAACTTTCAACTTATTAGAAAGAAATCACACTGAAATAAACATGTTTGGTGTGTGTGTGAATGAACCCAACACTGTGTGAACTTACATACCTCGTAAGGATTAACCCTTGGCGAAATCTACAATCAAAATCATAAGAACTTGATGAATCTTGACCTTTTCTTCTCTTTTCTCCTCTTGAGTTCTTTCTCCAAAAACCTCAGCGTGAAATCTTGTAGTGCGTAAACTGAATCAATTCAATTTAGACCCCAAATAAACTCCTAAAAAGAAATAAACTAATTGGGTATGTAAAAGACCAAAATACCCTTTTAAAGTCCGATAAACTTTCCTTATCTAGACAGCCCCAATTTCGAACGGGCCTATCTCCCTTATATGAGCTCTAAAATTAGGAAACCCAGTGGCATTGGAAAGATAATTCCAAGACCTTTCATTTGATATCTTACTTGCCACCTATCTTATCATGTACTGAGAGTTATGGTCGTTTGAAATTGACCCAAAACTCATACTTAACATAACTAGTCAATATTTCCAAATTTAATCTTTCCAAAAATAATTTATTTCTATTTCTAGCTCTTTCAAATAGCGGGGTGTTACAATATCTTTCCCTTGGGAACATTCTTCCTCGAATGAGATTACTCTTATTAGGCCAAGGGTGTAACATCAAACATCCAGCTCAAACACCTAACATCTAGCTCAAACACCTAACAAGCAAATCTAACACTTTCAGTATATGAATTAAAGAGCACTAAGAAGAAAATTAGTACCTTGATCTGGAGTGTCTCTGGACTCAAAGAGATGTGGGTATCTCTTCTTCATGTCCTCCTCAGCCTCCCATGTAGCTTCCTCAACAAACTGATTTCTCGAAAGAACCTTGACTGATGCTACCTCCTTGGTTCTCAACTTGCGAACCTGGCGGTCTAAAATTTGATCAGAAATCTCCTCATAAGCCAAGATATCCTTAATACTAACATCTTCAGTTGGGATAATCAATATAAGATTGTCCATACACTTCTTCAACATAGAAATGTGAAACACTAGATGAACTGCTGCTAAATCTTGTGGTAGCTCCAACTGATAAGCTACATTATCAATCCTTTTGGATATTCTGTAAGGACCAATATATCGGGGACTAAGCTTCCCCTTCTTACCAAATATCATAACACCCTTCATGAGTGAAACCTTCAAGTATACCCAATCATCTACTTTAAACTCTAAGTCTCTTCTCCTAACATCAGTGAGGATTTCCGACGACTTTACGCTATTTTTAACCTCTCTTGAATAACCTTCACTTTCTCCATAGCTTCATAAACCAAATCTGGTCCTATCAACCCAGCTTCACCAACCTCAAACCATCCAATAGGAGATCTGCATCTTCTCCCATAAAGAGCTCCATAAGGAGTCATCTGGATGCTAGAATGACAACTATTGTTGTAATAAAACTCAATGAGAGGTAGGTGATCATCCCAATTACCCTTGAAATCAATCACACAGGCCCTCAACATATCATCTAAAGTCTGAATAGTGTGGTCTGCTTGACCATCTATCTGAGGATGAAAAACAGTACTCAAGTTCACCTCTGAAACCAAACCTTTCTGGAATGACTTCCAAATTGTGCAGTAACTTGTGCTCCTCTATATGAAATAATGGAAACTGGAACTCCATGAAGTCTTACTACCTCTTGAATATATAAATTGGCATAATCTTCTGCTCAATGGGTAGTCTTTACTGGTAAAAAGTGGGCTGATTTTGTCATTCGATCCACAATCACCCAAATAAAATCATGTTGTCTGCGAGACCGTGTCAAGCTAGTAATGAAATCCATATTGATATTCTCGCACTTCTATTTCGGAAGTTCTAGCTTCTGAGCCATACTACCGGGCCTTTGGTGCTCTACTTTAACTTGTTGACATTTCGGGCATTTAGCAAAGAACTCAGCAATACCTTTCTCATACTATTCGACCAATATACTTCTCTCAAGTCACGATACATCTTTGTGGAACCCGAATGGATAGTATATCTGGAGCTATGAGCTTCTTCCACGATCCTCTCTTGGAGTTCATCCACCCTTGGTACACACAATCTACATTGATACGTCAATACACAATCTCCCCCTTGTTGAAAAGCCACTACTTTTTACTTATGAACAATTGCCTTCAATTCAAGCAAAATAAGATCTGGATCTTGTTTCTCTTTCACTTCAGACACTAATGGTGATTCAGCCCCATTCATCACCACTATTCCTCCTTCTGTGGAATCCATTAGTTGAACTCTTAATCGTGCAAGTCTATGCACATCTTTCGCTAACTCTTTCTTTTCTTCCTCAACCTAGGCGGTACTACCCATAGACAACCTACTCAAGGAATCAACAGCAACGTTAGCCTTACCTAGGTGATAGAGAATACTCATGTCATAATTCTTGAGTAACCTAACCATTTTCTCTGTATGAGATTAAGCTCTTTATAACTAAACACATACTGATGACTCTTGTGACCGGTGAACACATCTACATGAACACCATAAAGATAGTGACGCCATATTTTCAAAGAAAATACTATGGCAGTCAACTCTAGATCATGGGTTGAGTAATTCTTCTCATGAACTTTCAGCTGTCTGGATGCATAAGCTATAACTTTACCATTTTGCATTAACACACAACCCAATCTAACTCTAGACGCATCACAATATATCACAAAGCATTGCGTACCCTCTAGTAAGGTTAACACTGGGGCAGTAATCAACCACTTTTTCAGTTCCTGAAAGCTTTTCTCACAAGCTTCACACCATTGAAACTTCACTATTTTCTGAGTCAACTTGGTCAAAGGGGACGGAATGGATGAAAACCCTTCGACAAACCTTGTACAATATATATCAAAACCTAAGAAACTCCTAATATCAGTTAGATGTGTGGGTCTAGGACAATTCTTCACTGCCTCTATTTTTTGAGTATCAACTCTAATTCCATCACCAGAAACAATGTGGCATAAGAATGCCACAAACTCAAGCCAGAACTCACACTTAGAGAACTTAGCATACAACTATCTATACTTTAGAGTTTGGAGAACTATTTTGAGATGGCTAGCATGATCTTCCTCATTCCTTGAATAGATTAGAATGTCATAAAAAATACGATAACAAACATATCTAAATAAGGGTTGAATACTCTATTCATAAGGTCCATGAACGATACAGGCTCATTAGTTAAACCGAACGACATAACCTAAAATTCATAATGACCATAATGGATCCTGAATGCTGTCTTTGGAATATCACATTCCCTTACTCTCAACTGATGGTAGCCCGATCTAAGGTTTATCTTAGAAAAGCAAGTGGCACCCTGAAGTTGATCGAAGACATCATCAATTCTCGGAAGAGGATACTTATTCTTG
Source organism: Solanum gracilifrons (assembly GCA_029582605.1). Lineage (NCBI taxonomy): Eukaryota > Viridiplantae > Streptophyta > Magnoliopsida > Solanales > Solanaceae > Solanum > Solanum gracilifrons. The sequence continues at coordinate 8,348 of JAJOOH010007429.1, read as the reverse complement.
ATAGTAACTTTGTTCAACTGACGGTAATCTATACACATTTTAAGAGAACCATCATTCTTTCTCACAAATAGGACGGAAACGCCCCAAGGTGAGACACTTGGTCGAATAAAGCCCTTCTCTAGGAGATCTTTCAACTGCTCTATTAACTCTTTTAACTTTGTTGGTGCCATCCTATATGGTGGAATAGATATAGAATGAGTATCGGGAAGGATATCTATACCGAAGTCTATTTCTCTCTCAGGAGGGACTCCGGGAAGATCAACTAGAAAGACTTCTGGAAACTTTCTTACTACTGGAACTGACTGAATAGGAGGTATCTCAACACTAGAGTCATTAACTCGGACTAAGTGATAGACGTCCCTTGGAAACTAACTTTCTCACCTTAAGGTACGAAATAAAACGACTCTTAGTCATTGTTGAACTATTCTTCCACTCTATAACTAGCTCATTAGAAAAATAGAACTTAACAACTCGAGTTCTACAATCAACTGAGACATAACAGGCATGAAGCCAGTCTATACCTAGAATGACATCAAAATCTACCATATCTAACTCAACTAAGTCAGTCATGGTGCTCTTGTGATTGAAGGAAATGGTACAATCACGATAGACTATCTTTGCTAGAATAGACTCACTAAAAAGTGTGGAAACACTGAAGGGCTCAAGAAGTTTCTCAGGAAGAACATCAAAATTCATCACAACATACGGAGTCACAAAAGATAGACTCGCTCCTGGATCTAGCAAAGCATAAACATTAAAGTTAAAGACTTGGATCATACCAATGACAACATCTGGCGAATCTTCTTGCTGTTGGTGACTAGTGATAGCATACATACAGTTTCCTCCTCCTCCTGCCCCTGAAGTAGCTCCTCTAGATGCAACTCTGTCTGGTGAAGCAACTGAAGAAGACTGGGCTCTATTGCCCCCATTACCATTACCATGTCTGTTCTTAGGGCACTCTCTCATAAAATAACCATTCTAACCACACTTGAAACAAACAGTAGAGCCATCACGACATACCCATGAGTGGCTCCTACCACACTTAGCACATGTCGGAGTCTTATTACCCCCTTGTGCCACACTACCTTGAGAATGCATAGGTCTAGCTCTGAAATTTTGTGAATTCTAATTATTGAACTCACCTCTGTTCCTTGGTGCAGGTGCACTAGCAGATGATGGAGCAGGTCCCTTTTGTTTCTGTTGGAAAAATGACCGATTGGCATTACTCTTTTACTGTCCGGACTCATTCTCTGTCTTAGCTCTTTTATTTCGAAACTCCTCTCTATCTTTCAACTTATCTTCCTCAACCTACTGAATATAAATCATCAGCCTTGCTATGTCCATATCTCCTATCAGCATAGCTGTCTTGCCTTCTTTACTTGATAGGCTAGACAACTAAGCAACAAACGAACTCATCCTGCTTCTCATGTCATCAACCATCTCCGGAGCATAGCGGGAAAGTTGGGTGAACTTCATACTGTACTCATGAACACTCATAGATTCCTGCTTAAGGGTAAGGAATTCTTGTACCTTTGTTTATATCAGTTCACGGGGAAAGAAACACCCCAAGAAGGCCTCCTCAAACAAAGCCCAACTCACAAGTGGTGCATCTTCATCTCTATTCTTTTTCCATTGATCAAACCAAATTCTAGCGACACCCTTCATTTGGTATGCAACTAGTTCCACCCTCTCAGCATCAGCAACGTGCATAACCTCAAAAACCTGCTAAGTTCCTCAACAAAGTTTTATGGATCCTCAGTGACACTTGAACCAGTGAAACTTGGAGGATTCATCCTTAAGAACTCATGAATCTTTGAAGTATCAGCCACTTCATGTCAATTCTCTCTCTGTCTAACTTCATTGGTCACAACTTAACTCAACATCCGGATAGCTTCCTGGAACTCAGCATTGGTGACCTCTCATTGGGGTTGCACTTTATGTGCATTAGGTACCCCTTTTTCCTCGATATTCCTCCTAGCAGGACGGCCTCTGACAGCTCTTTGTGGAGGCATGATCTAAAATACATGCGCAAGTACGAATTAGAAGAAACTTTTTAGAGATAAACTATATCGCACGAAATGAGTATGATAGAAGTGAGATAGTTCCTAACTAATGCACCCTCCTAATTATAGATGTGGTGCACTTCACACCGATAACTAGGACTCTACAGACACGACTTTATAGACTCCCTAGAACTATTGAACTTTGTGCTCTGATACAAAGATTGTCAAGCCCCGAGCCTACACCCTGGGTGGGACTGGCACTCAAGAACCATCGTTTTCCCCAAGCGAACCCTTGGCCTGACTTAACTCTTAGCGGAAGACTTAACTCATCATAAAACAAAGTATTGAAATACATTCATAACTAAACTATCTCAATGAAAAACTTAGAATGTCTTAAAGATAAACATTCAACTGGGTGAAATGGCAACTCAAGTCTCAAACATCAAATAGAAAATGAAAGACTCAAAAACTAACATCAACTAACTGTCTATGAAGCCTATAACAACTGAGATGAATATCGAGAAAAGACCCACGACATCCTAATGAATAAAAATACTGAAAACAATAAAAAAGGGGATCCTCCAAAAGCAATGAGGCTCACCAACAACTCTGAAGCTCAACTGGGTCAATGATGCGCTAGATGCTGATCCTGGTTACCTGTATCTGCATCATAAAACGATGCAACCCAAATGGCATCAGTACATTGAATGTACGAGTATACGAGGGGAATTCTATAATAAGACATAAGCTTGAAAGGAATTGGAAGAACATACTTGGTCTCAACTCAACTCAACTCATTTCAATATAAAATAGTAATGTAAATGCAATATAAGAAAAGCTTTAAAACATGGATAACAACTCTGTGTATTGAAATATACAATAGTAACTCAGTTTCTATACAAGGATACAATTTAAACTCTGTTTGTATTTGAAAATACAAGTAACCTCTGTGTATATAAGAATACAAAATATCTATGTGGGAGGTTCTCTAACCCACAACCATCACTGTGAGCTATGTGATGATATAACGTTTTGCCTCACGCTGCCAGGGGCATCATATACCTTGCCAGGGGCATAGAACCTAACTACTAAGTGGATCCACTAGTCTATGCTAAAGAGCACTAAGGAATCATCTAAACAATATGACCCTTTTCTACCCACGTTGGCTACATGGTTTATGGGGGATGTGAGTTGTCTGAACTCTTTCCCATATCGGTGCTCAATGATAATCCCAAAAATGTAACTATCTCATATGTTTAATAAAGTAACTCTTTCTGTGATTTGAGATAATTTCTCAAAAACTAGCCCAAAGGCTCTCTTGGAAATCAGTGTTTCCTCTCTTGATTAAATGTGAAAACATTTACTCCTTTATTGAAAAACTAGCTCAAAGGATCTTTTGGAAATCAGTGTTTCCCTTCTTATTTAAATGTGAAAACATTTACTCTTTGGGAATACATATTCCCAATATACTCTTTTGAAGAAATGAACATCACTATTTACTCTTTACTCAACTGAAAACTCAAGTCTTAAAACAAGTTTAAAGCATTTGCAAAAGACTTTTGAAAAGACTCTAAGAACTCTCTAGACTTGGCTCTTCACTTTTCTTGAATTTGAATTTATGGATTCAAGGTTATGATTTATGTTTCTGAATGATTTCTAGATGTTTTGAAGTCATTTAGAGTAGTTAGAATCGATAGAAAGTGTTAGTACACTTTAGAAGGACTCAAATAGGCTAAAGGACAAAAAACGGATAGGGGCAGACAACCCGGGCGCACTGCATGCGTGCCGCGCCAGCCCCCGAAGTTCAGAGACCCCAAAGTGGTGCACTACTGCCGCGCCGCCCCAGCCTTCCTGGCGCATCAGCGGAACGCCGCGCCGTCTTCCTCCAGACAAACCTGATGAATTTTTCAACTCATTTTTTGATCTTAAATTCTCTTTAGATTCAGATACCCAAAACATGTACACAAGAATCTAAGTCAAACAACTGAAATAATCAACACTATAATCTCAAGAAACTCCTCAATCTCATCCCAATTCATGAACGAAAGTAAATTCAAGAAGACACATCAAGAACATTCAAACTTTAAACTTTTTAGGACGAAATCACGCTGAAATAAACATGTTTGATGCGTGGCTGAATAAACCCAACGTTGTGTGAACTCACATATCTCGTAGGGATTAACCCTTGGCGAAATCCACAACCAAAATTGCTAGAACTTGATGAATCTTGACCTTTTGTTCTTTTTTCTCTTCTTGAGTTCTTTCTCCAAAAACCCTAGCATGAAATCTTGTAATGCGTAAACTGAACCAATTCAGTTTAGACCCAAAATAAACTCCTAAAAATGAAATAAATTAATTGGGTATGGAAAAGACCAAAATACCCCTTTAAAATCTGGTTAACTTTCCTTATCTAGACAACTCAAACTTCGAATGGGCATATCTCCCTCATATGAGCTCAAAAATTAGCAAAATCAGTGGTGTTGGAAAGACAATTACAAGACCTTTCATTTGATATATTATTTGCTACTTAACTCATCCTGTACTAAAAGTTATAGTTGTTTGAAGTTGACCCAAAACTCATACTTAACATAACTTGCCAATATTTCCAAATTTAATCTTTCCAAAAATAATTTTTTTTTCTATTTCTAGCTCTTTCAAATAGTGGCGTGTTACACTTATCCTTTTATTTGTGTCTAGTTGATTACATTAGAGATTTGAAGATTTGGTAAGTCCTCATACTTCGAGGACAATGTCACTTTTATAGCTTTATGTCATTTCAATTTCAGACTTTGCATGTGATGCATAGTTTACGTCCCAATCAGTTTCTTTATGATGTACTAGATGACTTTGAGACTTGTGTTATACTTTCACTTTTGTCAAACTCTTTATGATATAAAACTACCTTTTGAACTCTTTAAATTTTATTATCTTGTATGTGTATGCTAAGTGACTTGTATAGGGTCTCTTGGGGGTCCTATATGCCTTATTACAACAAGGGTGTACTTTGAGTCGTGACAAACTTGGTATTAGAGCACAAGGTTTAGAAAGGTCCTAGGATGTCTCATAAGCCCGTCGAGTAGAATCTTGTGCATGAGTGTGAAATGCACCACATTTATGAATAAGAGGCTATATGTTATTTAGGAAACTCCACTTCTTTCATTATTCTAAAGTTGTGTGATAAAGTGTAACTCTATATGTCTCTCTCCTAATCCTTATCCGATGCTTTTCAGAATATGCCTCCATGAAGAACTCCCATGAAAAGGAATGTTCGTGAAAACGTGAGACAAAAGGTTCCCTAAGTGCCAGTTGACTCTTTGGTCGAGCAAGTGACTAATGATGAGTTTCGAGCCACATTTCACACATTGTCCAAGCTATGATGACTCAAACAAATAAGGAGGTTGTGGCTCCCGTGAACCCAAATGTGGGTACAACGACAACTAGAGTGAGGGACTCTACTAGGATGAATCCTATGGAATTTCATGAGTCTTAAGTCGAGGAAGATCCTCAAGATTTCATTGGTGAGGTGTATAAGGTGTTGTTGATCATAGGAGTGACGTCGGTGGAAAAAGCGAATTTGGCCGCTTATCAACTTAAGGGCGTGGTTTAACCAATGGGAGGAAGAGAGGGCGGTAGATGCAGGTCCTATTGATTGAGAGAAATTTAAGGTTAATTTTATTTCCCCTTGAAATGAGAGAGACAAATGTACTTGAGTTCATTAACTTTCATCAAGGGCATATGAGTGTGAATGAGTATGCTTCGAAATTCACACAATTATCTAAATATGCTCCAATTATGGTTGTCGATCCAAGGGCAAGGATGAGTAAATTTGTGTCGGGTGCTTCTGACTTAATGGCCAAAGAATACCTTATCGCCATGCTTGTTAAGAAGATGGATATCTCTCGTTTGATGTTTCATGCACAACAAATAGAAAAGAGAAAATTAGGGAGTCAAAGAGGGAAAGAAAGGATAATGGTGATTTCTCACATTCAAGGTCCAGTGGAGGTAATTATTCTCAAGGTAATGGTTCTAGTGAGTAAATGGTGCCAAGTGTCGGGAGTGTGGAAAAATACATAGAGGTAAGCTTTTAGACGGTTTAAATGCATGCTTAGGGTGTGGAGAGAGTGGTCATAAGATGAGAGATTGCACATTCCTTACTACTAAGGGAAGGGGTGACAGGCAAGTTCAACCTAGTGGTTCCTGTTTGAGTACTCCAAGACAAAGTAAGTTCTATGCACTTCGAACTCGACAAGATCATAAGGGTCCCGCGGATGGGTAACTAGGTAAGTTATGATTTAGCTTGTTGTTATGCATTGATTGATGTTGGGTGTTTCGTTGGCTATGGTAAGACTCCATGTATGGTTATTGTGTTTAAGGTCGTCCTTGAAATCCTTGTGGAAACTTCTTAAGTGTTTACTTGTATCAATGGTTTCATGGTTGTTAATAATTTGGTCTTAAGCTTGGGTTGAGGGAGATGGAAATAAAAGGGTTAGTGAGGTTTGCTCACAAATGGGAGATAGTGTGCTTCATGGTTGAAATACGTTAGTAGAATTATGTTTATTTGGAAGAGTTCCTTGTTATGGTTTGGTATGTGAAAGGTCGGAGGCGATTTGATGTCTTAGTATCCCTATCTCGTCTTTCTATCTTCGGGTCTATCTTGAGGCCTTAGCCCCTCATGGTTCACTCTTGAGGATTCTTGTGGTTTAGTAATTCCCATGTTTCCCATGTATGCATGCCCATAAAAAAATTGATTTTCGAAGATATGATTTTGCTTGATTGATTGCTTAATGATTATATGCATTTAAGTATGATTTTCATGTATGTCTTATGAAATGATGATTTGAATATGTTTAGTTGGAGTCAAGGTACCTCCTTGGTTACGTCCATTTTCATGAAGTTGCATTAATGTTAGGTTGTTAGTTTCTCTCCTACTCATTTCGTGCTAGTTTGAGTTCCATTCGAGGACAAATGTTTCCAATAGGAAGATATTATAACACCTCAGACTTTGAGAAAGGGCTAAAAAAGGCAAATGGGCAAGTCCACGAACCCAAAATGGACCATGGACCCTTCACGGTACCCTAGACGATCCGTTTAGGGGTTCACAACCTATTTAGGGCTTCGTGAATGACCATCCAAGGCTGCCTAGGCATGGGTCATCTAGACGGGACCCTAGACCGCCTGTAGTGACTAGGACAACCCATTTAGGGGTCCGTACAAGTCACCCATCAGTAATTTTGTGTCAACTTCAAACTCTCAGCATAAAATGAACTAGGTGGCCCATGATCTATGGAAGTAAAGGTCTTTGAGTCCTCTTTCCGACGCCACCAAGTTTGCTTTTATTTCGAGTTCGTAGTAAAAAGTTATGTTTATTTTCATGAAGCCCTATCCGGCAGGTGAAGCTTCACGACCGGCTATACGGCTCATGAAGCCTTAGATGGCCCGTAAACCCTCTCTTGTGAGGCACCTCGTCAATTTTTAAGTTAGGGTCATTTTGGTCTTTTCCTAAAGTGCTTGGTACCTAGTATACACTATTTCAAGACCTATAAAAGTGAATTGAGCCTAAAACTATCAATTTCAATCCATTCTCCTAAATTCCCTAAACTTGACAAAATTCATCCTCTCCAAAAAAATCTTCTATAAGAAGAAGCTAGGGTTTTTCAAGTTCAAGTCTCATTTTGTAACACCCCATATTCGAAACAGACCGAAAATGCAGATTTTGAGAAGTTGCAGATGCAACCAAAGGTTGCCATCCATGGACCGTAGGTCAGACCACGGCCCGTGCTGGTGGTCCGTGGTTCACCACTGCAACCCCTCCCTAAACCAGCTCAGAAAATTGGCTAAGTCCCGACTCACGGACAGACCCACGGTCCGTAGATCAGACCACGGTCCGTGGTCTGTGTCCGTGGATCGAGACTTCCCTTACCCAGCCTCTAAAACAAACTACGGTCGACCAGCACAGACCGTCATTCGATCCACGGTCCGTAGGTCTGACCGTAGATGAGGGTCAGCAGCCAGTTAGCTGAAAATTATTGATGGGTCAACTTCAGATGGTCATAAATTTTAGCACAAAAGGAATTGTGTGTCCAATTACCTATGGTATGATATATAATTGAATTATCTTTCCAACGCCACCGAGTTTGCTTAATTCCGACCTCCGAGTAAAAAGTTATACTCGTTTTAGTGAAGCCCTGTCGGGCAGACTCGACCTACGGACCCAATCGACGGTCCGTCGATTGATTGACGGCCCGTTAGTCCAGACCGTCGATCACTCCGACAGCAGTTAATTCAGGGGTCTTTTGGTCTTTTCCTATTTCGTTTAACCCCTAAGATACGTCGTTTAAACCCTAA
>JAJOOH010007428.1:0-14454 GCA_029582605.1 Solanum gracilifrons | reverse complement strand
TATTTGTTTATATTCTTATAATTCTGTCTAGAGTCTAAATCTGACATTGACATAGTAATTAGGGTATAGAGTTACTTTCTGTGAAGTTGTGTATGAATTCTTAATTCATGAAGGTGGTTCATACTGGATTTTTGCTTTTTGAAGGGTATATATTGTCTGTGACACTGTTCCAAAGTGCTTTACTATCAGCATATCTGGAATGCTGAATGTCCTGAGTTTTTCCAGAACAATTTGTCTCAGGTTCTAAGAAACAGATAACTAGAGCTGTGAAGGCCATTCTTCGATTATATACTTCCTCATCTTCAGAAGTGGCGTCTGTGCTTTTGGAACTTATGCTGCAGACAGTAGATTCCTCAAATTTTCCAGGGGACTCAGAGAATGCCCCAACAATCCATGAAACTATTGACATGCATAGTGCGTATGATGACTGGAAACCAATCCTGAAGAAATTGTCAAACAGAGAACCGGATTTGCTTCTGACTCTTCTCAGGGCAGCTCTAGACAAGATTGAGACTATGGGAGCCTCAAAGCATGAGCTTGGTAAGTGATCTATTCTGGCATTCTTTTACTTGGATGATTTCTTGTGCTTGGTATTGTCGGAGTATCATGAATGCCTCTGTTGAAGATAACACTTATACAATATGAGACTGGAAACACACAGATAGCTATTGATCCTGTTCTTATGAGCAACTGGTTAATTTGGGACATTGCTAAAATAGCTACTGGGAGCTATATAGGAATTTGTGCGATGGATGCTGAAAATTTCAACTGTTCGTTAGTGTTTTATTGAGCAGAGTGCTGAATCGTATCCTTGTTTGTGGGGGTTTCTTGCTTTCACCGATGTGGGAATGCAGCTTGCGGATTATCATTTATCACATACTATTTTGCTAGCTATTGTGTAATGATATTATTGTCATATTACAGTATTTGTTATGTCCAGTTCATCTAACAAGGGAAGGCACAAAAACATGAAAAAAAATTGTCTAGCTTAACTTACTGGGAGGATTTGCTTAGTCTACAGTAGTATAAACTGCTCTTTCAAATCCTGCTGTTTTCGTTTTACATGTGTTTCATTCTTAACTTTTTTTCCCAATCCACATCTGTATTTGTGTGCTATCTTTTTATTATGTTTCTCTCAGTTTTATGATTTTCATTTGCTTCATGTAGTCGAATGGGTTTTAGCTTAATTTCGTGTTCATCATTGACTCATTTCTTTTACGGATTATTGTCAGGTGCAAATGCCCTCTCAGGAAATGCAAATGAATCTCTTTTGATTGGACAATTATCTTACCTGTGTGAACAAATAGTTGCAAACCTGAAGACACTAAAGCCTCTTAACAATAATGATCTTGCTGCTGACGGGGAAGACTCTTCAAGAAAACTTAGTCTTCCAGAGGCAACGCTACAAGAACTACTACATAAATGTTTATTCTTGTCCTCTAACAACAACAATCAGCTGATGAAATCCGCTCTTGTCATTGCTCAGATGATTGGAAGGAACTCTTTCATCGATAAGTTATATAAGCTCTGTTCACTGAGTGTATTTGATTCAGAGATTATTCACTCAGATCCTTCTACCAATAATTCAGAAAGCTTCCTACTATCCAGGGAGGAAGAATCTCTTCGCAAAGCTGCTCAGAAGCTTGAACTAATTATGCGTCGAGTTGTAAAGGGCAATAACATGAACACAACAGATACCGGGAGCCAATGGGTAGTTGCAAAAACATGGAAAGCATGCCCCATTGGTATGCTGCCCCATGCATTTGGTTCCACTGGTCGTCTTCCAATTCTTGATTTTGTTGATGATTCAGCAGAAGTTGCCAAATCATCAGACAATGAAATCCCAGAAACCAATAAATGTGGATGCAAGCGGGAGGCTGCTTCTGCGATTGAATGCTTGGATGATCCTAATACAAAGAAAATGAGGAAGACAGAGGAGACTGGTGATAATCAGTACACGGAACATATGGAGATTGAAAATGGCCATAACAACGTGCCTTTGGAAGGTTCAAAAGGCCACCTGATGATTGATGGAGTGTGGAAGAAGGTTTCAATGGAGGAGCTGCGTGATATTGCAGCAGCTGTGAAGATTTTTGATTTAACCAAAGCCTTGTGAGATGCCTTTTGCATGGGGGGTGGGGTGGATTCTTAGAGAGCAAAATGAAAAGGGTTCTGTTTCTGTTGTAAATCTGCCACCAGTTTTGTAGCTTGTAGTTTTCAAATATTTAAATTTATCCTTTTTACCTGCTTAACGATGCTGTTAGATTTTGTATTTAATAATACAATTTTAGTTATGCTACAATTTACATATTGTTTTATACTAAATATTAGTAGCATTACGTGTATTACATTGCATACATCATATAAATAACGAAATGTGCTTATATTTACTTTCTATAATTACAATTTGTTCGAATAAATTCACTTTTGAAGAGGTCTGTTTTAACTCTTTTTTTAATCTCATAACAATAATAACATATCTAGTGACATCCCACTGAGTGGGGTCTAAAGTAATAAAATTAAAATTTCATTGGATTATGGATAAAGTGATTTAATATGAGCCAACCCCACATTGTATTGCTAGAACAAAAAGGCTCGATGCTTATTTCAACAAACAGCAGCTGCACGAACAGCTCAGGTAGATAGATCTTCTTATAAATCACTTTTACATGACAAACTCAAAAGGGATATTTTTGCCCATAGCAATGAGTGAGCAATTCCAGTCATGAAGATCCAACAGAAGTTTAAGATAAACAACATTAACATAATTCAGATACCAGAGGAAGATAAGTTCATATTCATCCTTCAGATTATCGGATATTCTTCATATGAACACTATTGACTTCACTCAACGTTTGAAGAAACAAAGATTCTATGCCTATCTAAATATCCGGCCAAAAGAAGTAGCTACCGCTACCATGATCACAGTAGATTAGGAAGATTTCTACTATATATGTGTATGTACATCCCATTATCCGTAAAAGATTCTGGCTAGTTGCTGATCCTGATGATGTCTTCTTGGAATCTCAAACTTCCAGCAAAAAAAAAAGTCAACTCTCAAAATCAATTGTTCTGCACCTCAGCTTACATCTGCATGATAGCCAGAGTTGAGTCAGTACAATATCTATGAGAGTGAAATTGCAGAGGAAAAAGAAAGAGATGTTAGAAAATGCCAGACTTTTTGAGTTATAACCATCAACCAGCAGATTGTGCACTAACTAGAAGAATGATGCTACGATAATTGAATACAAGTTTAACTTTTAACTATATGATGCTTGCGGTGGGAAAAGAGAACGCACATCAGGACTGGGAGGTGGAAGCTTTATTACACAATATTAATTAATAAGGCTATTCGGAATACTAAATATGGCCCATGCTTAGTTTTGGGGTGAATATAAAATGCCTCGTGGTTCTTGACAAAAGAAGAAACATAGAAGGTTAAATTCAGCAGATAAAAAGGATTTCAACAAAACCACCTCATGTAATGTTGTAAGGAACTATTGGGCATCATGACTTCTTTTTCAATGCAAAAAGAAGAGGATGTTTTTCATCTGGAGAAGAAAAGGGCTGAATGTAATAAGCAGAAAGTGAATTTTTCTGTCTTTCAGCATGAAAATTTACATGCAAGAAAATTTAGAAGTTAACCTGATCCCCAACAGAACTCCATAAACGCAAGCGCAAAGCTATACTCTCTGCTCTAACAGCGCTGGTCTTTGAGGATAGAGTTTGCCATTGCCGAATTAACTCCACATCCTCAATATGTTTCTGATCTCTACCATCTAAGGCTGTTTATTGTATCGACTGAACAAGAAATAGCTAGGCTTTGGAACCAGCTCAGTTCCTTATTCAGTAAAAACAGTGCTCAATTGTAGATCTCTCCATCTTCAACCAACACCGACCTTGATAACTTGTCCTTGTCATTCACAATGTTTTTATACTCTATGAATCTACGGGGCTAAGATTGATGTCTATGTACATGGAAGAGATATCTGAAATGATGGAAAAAATCCAAGTACCACAGGTGGATAGCTATCCATCCACACTGGTCACCAAAATCCTCTTCTTCCTCTTCAAGCGTGAATAAATGCTGTAAACAACTAGCAGTCAAGAAGTAGGAGCATCCACCTCCGGTGACCCCTGCAACATGCAATCAACTTCTGCCTTTGATGTGAAGCAGTAAGGCAGAAGGGCATCCCCCAGGTTTGACACTTAAACACCTCCACATCCACATGCTATTTCAGCCATTGGAGTCACTTGAAAGCCAGAATAATCAACCAAACAACCATTGAGCTTTTTCACTTTCAAGTTTCTATTTTGACCAATGAAATATTGTCTCTTTGCCTGCTCTAGGTGATTGCATGTTCAGTTCAACAATAAAGTTGGCAAGGCCACCGCCACTCTGTATAACTTATTGGATACTCCCGGTCTCTAGCCTAAGAGCAGCTCTTTTCACTCACTTCCAGTCACCTAACAAGTAACAGTTAATCTTTGTCCTCAAAACTCTGTATGTATTAGTCATTGCTATGTGAATTTCACAACAGTTTTTGCTTATGTTCTGTATCAAATGAAAGGATGATTGATGGAACTTAATACCAAACTGTAAGCTGCTAAGCCTGAATGAGAGGAAGATAGAAAGGGGTTAACACAAAGTTTGGACCAGTTCAAATAACAAACCTTCGAACCCTACAAGTCTAGTCCTTAATTCGGCCTACTAATAAGAGAGAATACTACGAGAAGAGCACGACCCAGCTAGGAAGATTGAAGCTCACTATCAAGCAACCATCCTAACCCTATCTAGCACAAGGAACAGGAGCACGAGCAGCATCTTAACCCACCATTTCAAAGACCAAATGCACACCACATGACAGAGATACCTATACTGTTCTCATGCCATCACAAGTCTCATCAACGTCAACTATCAGTCTATCGCGAGTCGAAGGATTGATTACCTATACACCTGTTATCTCCGTTAAGGGTCAACCCATAAATGCAGCTATAAAAAATTGTTAGACTTACCAAAAGCAATCACCCTATAGCTACAAAAACCATATAGAGGACCCAGACACATAATTGATATGAACATCGGGGTCTAATCCTCTGGCTCATCTAGACTTTATTCAATCATATTGTCTTTTGCTCATCCACAGTGCTTTGGAGTTTATTTTCCCCACAAGGATTGAGGACCACCGGACCGCAAGCAGGTGGGAGCTCATTGGGCATGGTTATCAAAATCTGTTGTCCCTTTTTGAGTCAAAAAAGAAGCAGCAAGAGATCTGAGTTCACAATGACTAAGCTCATCACTAGTCAACATCATCAGTCAACTCAGAAGGAAGAAAGACAGACACTCAAAGGGCTTCACATAGATCATCAGCCCCCTTTTCCGGTCAGCAACTAGGAGTCTAGGACCGAGTTGGATCATCATCATACGTACCAAAGTTCAAAAGTGTTAAGCTGATTCAACATTCTCTTTCACCTATTACTTGGTTGCAATTTGAGAAAATGGTTTCCTTCTTTTTCTTTTACAAAAAATATGATATAATACCATAATGGCCCTACTGGTAACTACACAAAGTTCTAGTCTCAATCCACTGACTTGCACAACAACTTAAAGAAGAAAACCCACATTTTAAAGTGGCTAGAAGTCTACATGTAGCACAAAAGAGAATAGGTTAGATATACATATCTGCTTAATAATTAAGTCATTTGTATCCACTTCTAGCACTCAATTACCAAGAATTAAATAATGGAAGAAGCGAATGTCACAGAACAGAAGAATCAGTGATTACCGCATTGCGACGCTGTTTATCAAACCAGCTTTTAGTAGACATCAAGGCATTCACTAAATCTGGCTCCACGGATGTCATATCTCTATCAGGTTCACGCAAATCAGTGTAGTAAGAATCATAGCCTGTAACAAGAGACAATTGTATTGACAAAAGATCACGAGCCAACTTTGATAGGACAGGATATCGGGGACTTGCAGCTTTCCACCAACTCAGCACATCAAAGTTCTTGGTCCAAGGCACAATAGGTTCTTCCAGATAGCAGTCAAGTTCTGACTTTGGTGGCTGACTAGTTGTTTGGATGAATTTGCTAAACTCATCTGAACAGTCAAATCCAAAACTAGGATCATTAACAACTTCCATTGGCTCAAGGAGATCTTCACTCGTACCAAATTCATCAGAAATGAGATCTTCACCCGTATCAGAATCTGAATCGCTCATAGGATACTCCATTGAGGACCTGTGCACCACATAGTCATCGAAAAGCCTTTGGATGGCCTCCAAAATAGATGATAGCGGTAAATGATCATTACCTTCATACTTCAAGAAACAGAACTCTAAGTACTTCACTTTGTAGCGTGGATCCATAATAGTAGTTAGAGCCAACACCAAATACATATGCGTCCAATACTTGCCAAACTTTTTCAGCATAATATTGGCCAAATTTCTAGCAAATTCATCTGAACTCACAGAAACTTTCATCAGATTAAATCGAAGCTTATTAAGATTGTGGAAGTAAAGGCCTGCACTGGGTCGTTTTTCCATAAATAACACTTCTGCTGCAGTATAGACATGTCCTACAAGTTTACATACTCCCTTAACTTTTTCCCACTCTTGGGGAGAAGGTATATCATAATCCTTATAATCATCTTTTTTCAAGTATTCTCCTTTAGCCTCTAATTCCAATGCTTCCTGTAGTTTATGAAATGTCACATTCCACACTGGTAGTGATTTACCCCAAAATACTATGAGACGAATGTCACTGATTATATCCTCTATCATCCCAAATGCTTTTTTCACCATTGAACTAAAAATGTCTGCATTACAAGATACACGAAAAAATTGTCCATCTAGCTGGAGTCTTTTCTTTTCAAGAAGTTTACTTTTAATGACATCAACAATCTCATCAAAGTCCAGATAGCTATGCACAGTGACAGCACATATTTTATCTTCAATACCAAAATCTGAAAGACACTGAATCGTCTCACCAACATAATCTCCATACGCATCAAGAGACCTAAAACTAACAACCCAACTTCTTAGCTTCCAGTCTTCGTCAATGAAATGAACTCTTAAGCAAATGAAATCAGAAAAAGATCCCCCAAAATCTGAGGTAGACCAGTAGCCAAAGTCATTGAATTTGTTATATTTTAGCCTCTCAACTGAGAGGCTAACTCGTCCATTCAAGCTTCTCAAAATTTCTTTAACTTTTGCTTTCTCTTCATCATACAATTTCAAGCAATACCGTGAGAGAATGGCAGATGAAGGACGAAATTTAGGATTAAGATAACTTATTAATTGTTTGAAGTACCTATCTTCTACTAACTTTGGAGGTGTACCGGATTGACAGAAAAACTTT
Source organism: Solanum gracilifrons (assembly GCA_029582605.1). Classification (NCBI taxonomy): domain Eukaryota; kingdom Viridiplantae; phylum Streptophyta; class Magnoliopsida; order Solanales; family Solanaceae; genus Solanum; species Solanum gracilifrons. The sequence continues at coordinate 7,092 of JAJOOH010007428.1, read as the reverse complement.
GCCAAACCACGATAAGCTGTTTCTTCAAAGATAACCTGCTCCTCCCCAATATTCGTACTGCTCTCATCCCTAAGATTTGCATTTCTTGGTCCACATTCATGACTTTTCCCCTTCCTTGATACATCTGGAAAGCAAAATAAAGAACCACTTTACAGGCTATTTGGTTGGAGAGATAATGAAAAATAATGCAAGCATAACGTTCCATATAAAATAATAGTATTTGGGGGGCAGATTAGGAAAATAATCTGAATAACTTATGCAGTTTTTGGTTGACTGTATAAGAAAAAAAACAATCGCCGCATAACTAATCTAATGGCTGACGATATTAAATAATAATCGCATTAAGTTATGCGAATTGTTATATTAATTTATACAAGATAGAATGTGAAAAATTAACTTGTTAGCAATACAAAGATAAAAGTATTTAAAGACAAAAGTGTACTTAAAGTAAGTAATCCCAACATTATATTCCATGTATTACTATTCACCACATAATAACTCCTAGACTATTCACTGAATAATAATCACTTCTAGTTTTATTCACAGCAAAAAAAATCTTGGATTATTTATTCACATAACTACTATGCGCACCAAATGACATGTTAATGTGTAGCAACACTTACATTGTGAGAGAGGGAGATATGACAGTGGAATACAAGTAAATCAAGCAAACGAGAAGAAGAATACCAGATCCAGGAAAGAAGTCATGGAGTGTTTTCCGCTTTCCGTTAGTCATTTCAAGTTCATAAACTGCACTTGAGATTAATCAAATTAGAAGGTTGAAGCATATAAGATATCACATTTCATATGTGGGTACAGTATCAAAATTTTCTCAAATTGAAAGTTCTTTTCTTCAACTTTCTTCTATTTCAGACAGTTTCTCTGTGGGATTTTATCCAAAGAACAAATATATTGCATGAAATGTGGCATGATATGAGTACCGAACTCCAATATGGATTTGACATGGGCATGGTCAATTTTTAAGACTATTTTGGAAAAACTATATGAAGTACCACTACTTGTGTTCATCCATTTTTAGGTGAGTACGCCTAAGAAGATGAAGAGTCAATCCCTCGATAAAACACTACTTTTGTATGATTTATTAAGTTTAAAAGATTATACCACAAATCAGTCTGAATATGAAGTAATTAAATTCCATTGACTATAACATACACATTCTTAAGTTAAAAATGTCCAAAAGGTGAAGATGGAAGTATGGGATCCACAACAAAGGTCACTTGAAAGTGGTGGCTAATGATCCTGTATCAATTCCTTCTACTGTTTATCTATCCATAAAAAATCATGTAACACATTTTATTTTTTCAAGAGTCAAGTTGAGTAATTATCATTTAAAACACCAGTAATCACTTATTAATTTAAAACAGAAATTCATTTATTCCGAAGTTACACCTAAATCGTATAAGCTTCAATAATATCAATTAGCTACGCCTTATCAATATCCTTCAATTTGGAGTCTCACATCGGTGGGACAAGGACTTCTCGGTCTCCTTATTTGGTCTTGGGCAATCCTCCCCTCATGAGATAGATTTTGGGGTTGAGTTAAGCCCATAATCCATTCTTTACCATGATATCATAGTTATACTCATCCCAATTCATTATTTCCAATGTTGGCTCCCCGGGGTAGTTGGAGTCCCACATTTGTGAGACAAGGTTTAAATGATCTTGGACAATAGCTAGCTTTTGGAGTTGAGTTAGATCCAACATTTCTTTCTTTATCAACCTACCACAACTCTTCTTTATACATCTTGATACCAACTAGTTATTTGCTAATATTATTATTTTATAATAGTAGTATCCATGCGAGCTTGCATGCAACTCAACTAATTCCACAAGATACATGTCACCTCCCACCAATAACAAGATAACTTTGTCTACCAAGGCTAGAACAGACCGGAAGAAATCACCAAGTGTTTTGTCTATGCTGGAAATTGAACCTGAGAGACCTCATGGTGCTTAACCCACCTCTCTCTGGTGCAGTTATTTGCTAATCTCGGTTACAACTTTCACATTAAATTGAAAATAGAAACACACAAATTATACTAATCAGATGTGGGTTTAACTCAACAAAAAAAAAACAAGTAGAAACACAAATCACCAAAGAAGTCACTTCTCCTTCTTTTTTGTTTTTTTTTGTTTTTACGATTGAACAAGCTTGAGAGTTCAAATGCTAATCAAAATCCAAATGATGACTTAGAGTAACGCAAATGTATCAACTGTGTTCTCGCTCCCCAATGGAAAAATACTACTCCAACCCAAATTTACCCCTTTTTAGGAGTAGAACCCTAGGAAAACAGCAGCTATAAGTTCATGTAAGCAAACGCGATTTATTACAAAGAACAGAGATGACTAACCTGGAGAAAGAGAGCTTTGTCAATGCAGAACCAACACGGCATCAGAGTTTTGAATTCCTCAACCAGACCATGTAATCTTACATCTAGGAGGTTCAATAAAAAGTTTTAAAAATAGCTTAAATATACAACATATTTTTTTATACCCAAACCCCCCAAGGAGTGCACGTTAAAGCTCCAATTTAATTTGAATAGTTCAATGCATGATCTATTTGGATGTGTAAATCCTAGATCTCTATTTAAGACCGAAGCAATTCATCACTGTACCACAAATCGCGTTGGTTAAATATATACATGTCTTCTATTTACTCTGAATAGTGAGAAATTCCAAAAATTATATAGCTAGAGTTTGGATTTTGACAAAAATTCAAAAATATATAATTAACTATTTTACATGGTAAAAGAATAGTTTAAAACTTACCTTACAAATCTTTAGTCAAAACACAATTCGGTATAGAACTTTATATATTTAAGGCTAAAGTCATCGACGGTCCCTTAAAATTGTCCGCATAATTCACTTAGACACCTTAACTAGGACTTGCACCTATTAAACACTTAAATTGTTCAAAACATATACTACCTATTAAACACAAAGCAACTTAAGTGTACCTTACTTGACATTAGGCGCATGAACAAGTTCCAAATATCATTTTATTTTTATTTATTTTCTAAGAACTTGTACCTTTTTTTGTTTTATTGACATTTGACATTAAAATTATTTTTTATTTAAAATTAATTTCTTGGTAAACCCAAGAAATCCACCCCACCCCCTTTTTCAACCATCGTCTTCTTCGTCCATACTCTCTGTTTTTTTTTTTAACTTTGTTATTTCATTTATTTTCATTCTTTATATAATTTGAATCTACTAATTAATTTGATTTTGCAATAAGAAAGAAGATTTTCAGGCATTAAAGTTAAGAAAGTTAGTCAGACTCTGTTCATCTATATTTCTGGCCACTTTGAATCGACATCACCACACAAATTAAAATATAAGTTTATTAAGCTTATTGACAATGATATCTTAAAATTTCATAGAATTAATTTGAGTATTCTCGATTTCTTATTGCCGTTAATTTCAAAATGATTCACATTGATTTATTTTTCACAGGCATCTCAAAAATCATTTTGCTAAGCTATGGATTATTCACGAATAGATTTAATCCCCATAATTTATAGGAATAATAAGAAGAAAAATAAAAATTAATCTACCAAAGGAGTCGAGAACGGCGAGTGCCTAAGGAAGAAAAAGAATGGGCAAAAGTTTTAGTAGGTGGGGTTGAATTATTTAGGGTTGAAAACAGTACTTATTTTTTTATCTTTCAAAATTATAAAGGAAGAATTTATACTATTTTCTTACTTATTTATTTGTAATAATATATATTAATTTGCAATAAATTCAATATTTAATAGTTAATAATTTATGTATTGTGATCTCTACATAACTAAATAATATTTGCATAACTAATACCTACATAACTAATACATGCATAACTAATACATGCATAACTAAACCATGCATAACTAAAACCTGCATAAATAATACTTGCATAACTAAACCTTGCATAACTAATATCTGCATAACTCTAACCAGTAACCAAACAGCCCCTTAATGTATAATATTGTATATCAAGTTTGAAAACGTTTTTGTAAAAAAATTAAAATATGAAAATTATGTATGTTATTGTATATTAAATATAGGCTTAAGTCATCCATGACCCCTTAAAGTTGTCGACACCTCAATTAAGGCTAGTACCTATTAGACACTTTAATATTAACAAATATATATCTATTAGACACAAAATGACAATCAATACATAAAACCCTGTGCGTATAACTTGTTGACACCCAATTTTGGACCTCCACGATATAGATTAATCACCGAGCTTCTTAAATTCCAAATGATTTGAAATAATTAGTTTTTATAAAGTCCAAAATATTTTTTCAAGTTACTTTTAATTAAATTTACCATTTTTTATAATTTTTAAGTAATATATATATTTTATATAGCTGTGTATATAATTAGTATATTTTATAAATATTCGAAAATCACCCCAAAAAGATTTTACATTTTTAGTTAAAAGTCATAGTTATAACCTCAAGATTAACTAGTTTGCGATTAAATTAAGTATTTTTTGTAATCGGATTAATTATTTCACTTCATTAAGATTAAGAAGTTCATTAGTTAACCTCTATAAATTCGTCTTATTTAGCTTTTGGCCGAATTCGCCAACTAATTTCAATTCGGCTAAGTTTTAACCCTAATTGGTTATATTTTCAATTTGCAAATATAGCCATCTATTAGCTTGAGTTCCAATTCTTTTAAGACCCAAAATTTGGGCCAGTTTGTCAGCCCAATTCACGTTCCAGCAGCCCCTATTCTTGACAAAAACCTCCCAGGCCCATTATTTTCTCCAAATTTCAGCCCACAACCTACAAATTCCAGCCAAAACTGACCCAAATCTCCAATGTATAACAATACACACCGACGCGTACAGCTCTTGTACGCTTTCTTCGTTCTTCTTCCTCGCGTACAGCTACGCGAACCCACCCAAAAAAGTTGAAAAAAATCCAGAATCGCGACCCAATCCAACAACGCTGCAAACAGCGATTCCAGCGACCTAGCGCGTGTCCATCATTTCCCGTCTCTCTTTTTTTTTAATCCTCTCGTACTAGTAATGTACTCGATTGTTCCAGGTGTCTCCATCTTGACACCTCGCTCGTCCTTGCTCGAAATCAAGCGGCTCTCGTCAATTTTTTCGTTGAGAATGGTACATTACAACCCACCCCTTATCCACTAAGAATTTAAAAATTTGCAGCAGTTCCACATCGTTTTTCCCCCTGATATTTGACCTAGAAGATGCTCTATAAATACCCGTTTTGCTCACTGTTCACGGGACGAATTTTGAAAACCTGAGAGTAGCCCTAAAAGGTTTGGGAAATCTTGGTTCAATAGTTCGATTTTTGTGGTTGTTCAAGTTGAAAGAGGTGGTGGAGTCATCTTCTCAACTCGTCGTTTCAGTTTGTTGCCCGGAAAGAGGTAATTTTTTTCTTAGCTTTGTTTCATTTAATTCCCAGTCCGTTTATGGTTTCTATTTATTATGTGTTCTTAGCTTTGTTTTAGTTTTCATGTGTTAGACTTTGATTTGACATTTTAGTAGGTAATAATGTTTCTCTTGTCCTTACTGTTTTGTTGTTACAGTTGTAAATTTTCCTAACTTTTTTGGTGTTCTATTCATGTTGCTTGCCTGATTTGGTCTTGAATATTAATGTTCATCTCGGTCTTAGTCCTTACGCTTGTTCCTATAATGATAAGCATTCAATTCTGTGTTTACACAATTGATTCATAGAAATCAAATATTAGTTCAGGTTCTCTGTTAAGGGTTATTGCTTTGGAAATTTTATTTATTTCTAATGTTCTGTTTGGTCTGATGGTTGTCGCACCCCATTTCGAACCGGTCGAAACAGTTCACAACATAATATGGCTGACACTCTGATTTGAAAAAAATGTTTTTTGTTTTAGAGTCGCCACCTAAATTTTAAGGAAAATATTAGGAAAACCATTTATTAAAATATGTAAATGTAAACTCTGTTTAGATTTGTGAAACCAATGAAATTCTGAGTAAGGGTTTTGGTTACTCGAGGGGAAGGTGTTAAGCATCCCTCAGAGCCTATCCGAAGATAGTCCTTAAACTCAATTTAGGAAAATATGATTAGGAAGACTTGTTTATTTATTGGCTTTTAATGATTAAATGATAAGTTATTAGTTAGTTTAAGAAAAGGGTACGATACAAGGTACGACATATATATGTCTTATAAAATAAATTTAATAGTAATATTGTAAAATAAATAAATAAATGTACTTAAATATACGATATATTCATATGTAAAATATATATAGGTAGGTGTATCATAATAAATTTTTCTTTAAAATATATAGATGTTGAATTTGCGAAAAATCTATCGTCTTATTAAGAAGTAAAAAATAAGATAATATGTAGTAACATGTGACTAGTAATTTGAATGAAAATATGTAGAATGGAGTTTTCTAAAATATAAAATAAAATAAATGATACTAGATGTTAAAATATTAAACTATTATATAAAGGTTTGTGATCTTAAGTATGTTTATTAAAAAGTATAGTAAATATATGTAAGTTGTTTAGAACATATGAACACTTATTATTTATTTATATGTATAGACAAATTGACGATAGATTATATGTAGCAAAGTAATATGTATATTTAAGTGTAGGCATTTATAAATTATAAAAATAAATAAATAACGTTAGTAAAAGAGATAGTAGGTAAAACTAGGTTATGTGGAGAAAAATATAGAATATACCTTTATATGTATGACACATATATGTATGTACCTTGTATTTGAACCTGTTGGCATATCTAAAATTTTGAAATGGCATGTTAAAAGATTAAAATGTTTTAGCAATGTTTGATCCAAAAAAATAAAATAAAATAAGATTAGTCAATATACTTTATAAAGAGGTGATGTAAAGAGTATGAAAATATAAAATTTGAAATAGCGTGTTACAAGATTAAAATATTTTTAGCAATGGTTGGTTCGAAAAAATAAGACTAGTGAATACATTTTATAAGGGTGATGTAAAGAATATAAAAATAGGCCTAACCATTGAGACTTATTCTACAATTATATTTATTTATTTTTTGACAAAATATATAAGCCTATTTTTTCAAAATAAATAAATAT
>JAJOOH010007427.1:0-13734 GCA_029582605.1 Solanum gracilifrons | reverse complement strand
AATCCTACAAAAATTCAAGTTCTCTAAAGTTCACAATTTAAAGTTTTAAAATCCTACAAAAATTCAAGTTCTCTAAAATTCACAACTTAAAGTTCTAACATTCTAGAATAATTCAAGATTTCTAACGTTTCATAACCTAAAGTTCTAAAATCCTACAAAAATCGAGTTCTCTAAGGTTCACAACTTAAAGTTCTAAAATCCTACAATAATTCAAGATTCCTAACGTTCACAACCTTGTGAAGTTCTAAAATCCTACAAAATTCAAGTTCTCTAAAGTTCACACCTTTAAGTTCTAAAATCCTACAATAATTCAAGATTTCTAAAGTTCACAACTTGAAGTTCTAAAATCCTACAATAATTCAAGATTTTTAAAGTTCACAGCCTAAAGTTTAAAATCCTACAATAATTCAAGACTTTTAAAGTTCACAACTTAAAGTTCTAAAATCCACAATAATTCAAGATTTCTAGAGTTCACAACCTAAAGTTCTAAAATCCTATAATAATTCAAGATTTCTAAAGTTCACAACCTAATTAAAGTTCAAAAATACTACAAAAATTCAAGTTCATATCTAATTTCTAGAATTTCTAAGTTCAAGAATTTCCAAGTTCAAGAATTTCTAAGTTCAAGAATATAATTCAAGTAACCCAATTTTCAACAACAATATAATACATATAAGCACAAATACAATGGCAAATTGAAAAATTCAACTAATCTCTAACTTCTAGCTTCTAATTATTTGTTAGTTCTAACTTCTAATACTTAATTTACAATCATATTTAAAAATCCCAAATTTTTCTAACTTCAACTTTCAAACTTACTAAATTCAAGAACTTCTAAGTCGGAAAATTCAACTAATCTAATTTCAACTTTCATATACTATCCAATATTTTTCTACCTTCAAAGTAATCTTTCATAAACAATTGAATGCTTTTCTAACTTCAACCGTCAAATATACTAAATTCAAAAATTTCAAAGTTGGAAAATGCAACTAATCTAACTTTTAACTTCTAATTATTTGTTAGTTCTATCTTCTAATACTCAATTCACAATCATATTAAAAAAAACTTCAATTTAGAAGAAAACCCTAAAATAAAAAATTCTCAATTTTCTACCTAATTAACAATAATCAAATATACAAATTAACAATTGAATAAACAATTCATCAAACTAAAACAATATGCTAATTTATAACAAATCAAATATTACTAGAATTGAAAAAAAACTAAAATTAAGCCCTAACCTTAACAAGCTAAGGAAAAGAGGCAGTGGGGACGACGGGTGGTGGCGTCGACGGGGCAAGACAACAATGGGACTAGTGCTCAAGGAGAGAAGGCTGACAACAGCGTGGGGCAGCGGCGGCGCAACAGTTTGGTTTTAGAGAGAAGGGAGAAAAGAGAGAAGAGAGAGAAAGAGAGATGGGAAAATGGGGGGAAAACCCGTTTTTTGGTTCAATATAATTTTAAAAAAGCGACAGACAGCGTCTCTTTGTCCGTCGCTTTTTTAAAAATATTTGACCAAAATTTTGACTAAAAAGCGATGGACTAAGAAACGTTTCCGTCGCTTTTTAAAAATATTTGACTAGATGTTTTGACCAAAAACCAACGGACTAAGAGATGCCGTTCGTCGCTAATTAAAAAAACTAATTAATAAAATAAAATAAATTAAAAACGACGGACAGTGTGGTTATTGTTTAATTTATAAATAATTATTTTTATTAAAAAGCGACGGACGGCGTCTCTATATATATTAAATAAATAATTATTAATTTTATATATATTTAGCACAAAAATCCGCGAAAAAAAGTGACGGACTAAGAGATGCCGTCCGTCGCTTTGTGTAAAATAATTTTTTTTATTAAAAAGCGACGGACAGTGTGACAAATGGCGTCGCTTTTTGGAGCGACGCAGTCCGTCGCTTTTCTGTCCGTCGCTTTTTGGCAGTTTTTTAGTAGTGGATGGATGACTCATTGAAGAGGAGCTAGATTCCTCTCTTAATATTATTATAATTTCGATTTTCAGTTTTAGTCTACCTAAAATAAACATTACTTTTTTTTATCTTCTAATACAAATTCAAAAAATTTAATAGTCTAAAAATTTCATAAAAAGACGTCAACATATAAAATAGAAAATAACAAAAAAAAAAAAATGGAATTCAACACATCTACAAAAAAAAATAAAAAATTACGTATCTGCATAAATAATTTTCTAGTGACGCCCCTTGGATACGAATGGTTTCATCATTGTCCGTATTCAGTCAAATCAAGAGTACACGGAGGTCTTCGGAATAATTCAAGTGGTTTGGTAATTCGGAATCCATCTTTTTCTAATGTCTTTTAAGTCGAGAGACTAAAGAGTTTATCCGGTGCGCATAAAGTGTTCATCGATGGGCAAAGACTGACAAAAAATATAGCAAATGCAGATTATTTCAAGTTTATTTAGCATTTCTATTGATGAGCTTGTTGTGACCGTAGGTCTAGCCGTAGAACCTATGAACCAAAATCCTTCCAAGTTTGAAGTCAAGTTCCACGAGGGTCTATGACCCGTCAAATTTTCCACGACCTGTACAACCTTCTGTAGACCCCAAGTCAAAATTTCATTCCAAGTCTAGGACCTCTTCTACGATCACTTCCTACGGATCGTGGAATTTTCTACGGACCATCCTGGTGGTCCGTAGGGAAACTTCAGAGATCCAAAAATCAAGGAAAATTTCCAAATCATGATTTTTGGAGAATTTAGAATTTCATCTGAAGATGAAATTAGCGTGAAATTGTATATCCAAACGTTGATTTCATCTCATGATTTTATATCACAATATGAAATCGCATGTCCAAACGCCTACTTAGTGAAAACAATTTTTACTAGAAAAAAAAACCAATTTTAGTTAGAAACACTCGGCACGCGACTAACATGGGTTGTGGGGGATGATTGAAATTCCCTACTCTTAATTAATTTATATTCTTGAGAATAGAAAAAAAATCATATTAAAAGTGTCGCCCCATAAATAAGCTTTGTTATTGATTAGCAAATCCAAACTAATCAAACAACAATATGAATCTTGAACACTCTGCGCGTGGTTCTAGTAATATAGTTAGTTCATTTTACCCCTCACCACATGTATTAGCGTTTTCTTCTATTGTCTCATAAATTATTGCCCAAATGAAAAGAAAAGTAAAGAAAAATATCACCCACAAAATATTTTTATTTTTTTGGTTCTCATTATTTCAAAACATTACCCTCATCCTCAACTTTACAAAAAGAGCCATTTTTATGGTTCTTTTTTTTTTTTTTAAGCTCTCTGGCTTTGTGGATTCTTCAATATACATGTGCCTTTAATGTCCCTTTTCATTTAAGAAAAAAAAGAACAACAAGGGGGAAGTTTATTAGATCCCAGGTTCACGTGAATCGAGTAATTTTTTCTCATATCTTATATATATGTTAAAAGTTAATTAAATATCTATAAATATTTGATTATGAACCTCGTTATTGAATTTTATATTCATTTTTTATCTTACAGGAACCTCTAAATTTCAAATTCTGAATTCGCCTTTTGATCTTTTTGCATAAACATTAGCATAGGGAGCAGAATGGATATTGATGATTCATATTGACGACCCAAACTAGTTTGGGATTAAGGTGTACATAGTTCATGAATATTTGAGGATTCATATAGTTGACCACAACTAAGGCGTAATTATTGTTGTTTGGAAAATTGTATATGATGGATCCACCGGCAGCTAGGCCAGTGGCGCCACGGAAAAAGATGACAAAACAATTAACAGGGAAAAGGGATGACAGTTCCTTGCATGCAGCTGCTAGATCTGGAAATCTCGTCGCGATAAGAGAGATTCTTGATGAGACAGGGGAGGAAGATTTGGCAGAGATGATGATTAAGCAAAATTCAGCTGGAGAGACTGCATTGTATGTTGCAGCAGAATATGGTTATTATCAGTTGGTTAGGGATATGATCCATTACTATGATCTTGTAGCTGCTGGAATCAAAGCGAGGAACGGTTACGATGCCTTGCACATTGCTGCCAAACAAGGAGATTTAGGTAAGTTCATGTTAGTAATACAATCAAACCTCTTTGTAATAACGTTGTTTGTTCCTAATATTTTTTGTCTGCTATACTAAAATGTTGTTATAGAGAACATATAAAATAACATAACATTAAATATCTATCCATGCAGAAAACATGGTTGTTATAGATAATATGTAATGTAGCATAACAAGAAATACATGGTTGTTATAGAGAATATGTAATAGTATAGCATAACAATAGAAATATCGGGTTCACGCAGAAAACATGGTTGTTATAGAGAACATATAATATAATATAACATGGAAGATCTGTTCACGTAGAAAAAAATTGTTGTTATAGAGAATATATAGTATATCATATCATGAACTATCGGTTCATGCAGAAACCATGGTTGTTACAGTGAACATGTAATATAACAACATGAAATATCAGTTCACGCAGAAAACATGGTTGTAACAGTGAAATGTTTTTAAATAAAATGACTGTTATAAAAAGTTTTGACTGGAACATAGCTGTTATTGTTTTTGTTGTCCACGAAGATGATGTTAGTATGAACTGCTCCCATCTAGTTTCGTATGTTCTGATGTATAATTTGGGCGATTTTAGTATGAATCTGAATTTTATTGTATCGTATTGTTGCAGATATGGTAAAGGTACTAATGGAAGCACATCCAGAGCTCTCAATGACAGTTGATATTTCAAATACTACAGCTTTGCATACAGCTGCAAACCAAGGGCATATAGAGGTGGTGAATTATCTACTTGAGGCAGAGAGTAGTTTGGCCACCATAGCTAAAAGTAACGGTAAAACAGCGTTGCACTCTGCAGCAAGAAACGGACATTTACAGGTTCTCAAGGCACTTTTGAATAAAGAACCAGGAATTGCAACTCGGATGGATAAAAAGGGGCAAACTGCACTTCATATGGCTGTCAAAGGACAAAATCTTGAAGTTGTGGAGGAGCTGACTAGAGCTGATCCTTCATTGATAAATATGGTTGACAATAAGGGAAACACCGCCTTGCATATTGCTGCTCGGAAAGGCAGAGATCAGGTATGTTCGATTCCTGATAACACAACAATTACGTCCCAATCCTCAAAGCAAGTTGGAGTCAGCTATGTGAATCCCCGTTTTTTCCATATTGTATAAAAAGCACTTCTCGCTATACATCATCCCTTTCTCAACGCATCGTTGAAAAAGCTCACAACTCATTCATACTTGTTTTGACAAATGCAGATTGTGAAATTGCTGCTTGCGCAAAATGAAACTGACACTAGAGTCGTCAATAGGTCTAACGAGTCAGCCCTTGACACTGCAGAGAAACTGGGACATTCTGAATTAGTAACTGTCTTGCAGGAACACGGGGTTCAAAGTGCTAGATCCATCAAGCCACAGACAACAAATCCAGCAAGAGAGTTGAAGAAAACGGTAAGTGACATAAAGCACGGGGTGCACTATCAATTGGAGACTACGGCCCTAACAAGAAGACGTATACAAGACATTGCCAAACGTGTGTACAAAATGCACGCGCAAGGTCTTAACAACGCAATTAATTCTACCACGGTTGTTGCTGTGCTGATTGCCACGGTTGCCTTTGGAGGAATCTTTCAAATCAATGGCCAATGGGTTGATGATCCAGACGATATCCCTGCTGATCATAGCCTTGGAGAAGCAAATATTGGTCCGAATCCAGCATTTGTAGTTTTCTTCATCTTCGACTCACTATCCTTATTTATAGCTCTTGCAGTGGTGGTTGTCCAAACAACGATCGTGGTAATAGAAAGCAGAGCCAAGAAGAAAATGATGTCGATTATAAACAAGCTAATGTGGGTGGCATGCTTGTTCATTTCAATTGCTTACTTGTCCCTATCGTATATTGTTGTTGGCGATGCCAATTTGTGGATGCCTGTATTAATTTCCTTTATAGGGGCAATCATAATGGCTACGACGTTGGGAACGTTGTGTTACTGGATCGTTATGAACAGGATAAGCTCATCAAACAAGAGAAGCCTCCGAAAGAACTCTATGGCCAACAGGTCGCGGTCGTGGTCAGCATCACTACTCTCTGATTCAGATGCTCTAAACAATGAATACAAGAAAATATATGCTATATAGAAACTTTGCCCCAAAATTGTAATTTTTTTGTTTTCTTCAAGAAAGTTTTGGTTAATCCTTTCTACTCTTAGTCAATGACTTGTGATTTCTTTGCATCTGCTTACGGAAGAGTTATTCGATATATGTATTAGTGTGAGGTAATAGGTGTCCTCTGGAATAGTCCATAAGTGCGCGTAAATTGGCTGGACACTAATGTTATTTGGCAATAGAAAAAATGATTAGTATCATTGTGTCATGAAATTTAGTTTCAGATATTGGTAGTCACAAAGTTCATTTTCTCGCGCTATATACTTTAGGGACATTTACAAATAGTGTTAATTGCTACTAAAAATACATATTTAGCGGCAATTAAGTTATCGTTAAAGATCATTTTTGGTGCAGTGATATAACTTTCATCACTTGGATATATATAGAATTCAAATTTCACCGAAAGCTTTGTCTTTTTTATTTCATCTTTTCCGTTGACCTGAGTGTCTATCGAAAATAGTTTCTCTGCGTCTAAGGTGAGATAAATTTTGTGTACATATTATTCTCATAGACCCCACTTTGTGGGACTACACTAGATATACTATTATTGTTGTGTTGTTGTTGTTTTATCTTTTTGTCAATTCATGGCAAATTCAAGATATAAATTTTATGGGATTGTTTGATTTAAAAACAAGTTATAGAGGGACTATACTACACAGATTAATAATTGAGATATTATAAAACAGAAATTATTTTTTGCCGGACATTTGGTTCATTGTATTAATAGATATAGAATTGACATTTTAGACCCTACGTTCTACGTGGCATAATACATGTAGGAAGTCATGTAGGATACAAATTGTCATGCAGGATGCCACGTAGAACGTGTGTGTCTAATTGTTCACTTATACACAAGCTTAAGTGCATATTTGTGCACACCCAAAATTAGAGGGCATATACACATGACTTACATCTACTATAACATTGAAAATAATGGACAAAATAGTAATGAATGAGATCATGGGATTATGTTGTTAACACATTCAATTAGACGTCACCTTCAGTTAGTGGCTGATTAAACGTAGATCGATATTAATAATATAGAGATTAATTATATAAATTTGGTTGACGTACACCCATCACTCATAAAATGTTCTTTGAATATGTATTGATATTTTCCAAATATTTCTCAAGGCTGACACAATGTGATCTCAGAAACAAGTATATATGGGAAGCTTTAGGTTTTTGGTCTATTTAATTATTGACCATGTAGTAATTAATCATCCCTATCACACATATCCTCACGTGCCCTACTCAAAATCATAAAATGGACACAACACGGATGATCTGTATGTGTTGGACGCTTATTCATACTCAATCTCATGTTAATACATGTACACAATATAATATCAATAAAATAGGAGATGATGATGCATCTCAATCAAGCAAATATTGATATGACATGCAAATTTTAGGGTAGACTTGCATCACTAAAGTATATACTAACATTACTTCTACTTTCAAACAATTACATATATTAGCACTTTTAATATTTTATACAATATATTATTAAAGATAAAATAAGTAACCACATTTTTAAAATTAGGATTGATTATCTCCTTAATTTACTTTGTCACTCCAAATTAACCACTCTCTCTTAATTTCTCCTTCCCATATTTATCACTTAAATATCTCTCCTCCTTTATGATTCAAGAATTTCATTTCAACAATGACTAATTTACTCTCTTCTTCTCAGGATATCATCAACATCGCCTGCAAAATCTCATGAACCCAAACCTTATTATGTATTGTTCCTTTCTAATGAGACCAAATCTAAGTAATTGTTACAAAGAAAGTTTTTAAAGTTAAACAATAGATCGTCCAAACAGTTCACATTCATTGTAGAACTCCACAAACTCTTTATCATTGAAGCCATGAATTCAATAGGTTTCAAGTTTACTTTTGATGAATTTATGATGGTGTGTTGTATCTCTATTAATTAATCGTTTTTGTCGTAGACTGTGACAGATATACAATGGGAGAAGGATTAAACATGATTTCTTCTGTATATATCTGAAATTGATAGCATATATCTTAGTTTCAAAAGTTTTGAATCTTGTTTTATTAGATGTATATGATGTATTTAAACAAATTAATGTATCTTTTTTTTTCATTGTATATGCAATAAGTCTTCATATATATATATCAACATGGTAGACAATAACTTTTGACCTATTTCTAAAGTACCCATCAAGAACATGAATATCTAATCATCTACATGTATCAAGAACATGAGTTCTTTTGTATCTAAATATATTCGTAAATGAATTTTGGCTTATAAATTGTACATGTATCTGAATACTAAATACATGTATATGATATACATATATTTATTATACATTAGATACAAATATAGAGTAGATACATGTGTATTTGAATTATTCATCTTTAGATATTGTGGTTATATACGTTTTATACAAAAATGTATCTAAAGGAAATAATTCAGATACATAATCATGTATAATAGATACAAATGTACTTATGGAAATCATTCTTAGAAAAAACCCCAGATGCATGCATCACTATTATTATTGTAGGTAAGATACACTTCGGATAAATAATTATATACATTATAAGATAGGCATATAGATACATGTAAAAGGATGTAACTATCAACATGGGTTGTGGTGCATTGGTGGGAGTGCTTCACCCTTAACCAGAGGTCTCGGGTTTGAGAGCCCCTGGGTATGGAGAAAATCTTGTTGGGAGCGTCACCCTCAAATGGGGCTTGCAGTGCGCGATCCGAATTTAGTCGGAGCTCCAATGTCAGCTCCGGACACTAGGTGGAAAACCAAAAAAAATTAAAAAAATTAAGGATGTAAGTAACTATACTTGGTATATACATAAAAACAAAGTTCTCAGATATATGCAGGAAAAAACTCACAACATCAAGAAACAATGAAATAAAAACGATTAATCGATATTTTTGAAAATTTTGATATAGTTGATATGCCGAGGATGCTGAAAATCTGTTAGAGTAGTCAATTATACTTCTTTAATTAAGGAAAACAGTTACAATCATTTAATTCAAACGAATAAAATATATGTCTCATTTTTTTAAATTTCGTTGAATGCATGTATCTGTCAAGTTAAGATACATGTATCCAAAGAACGAATTATGGTATAGAAAGTAATAATCGAAACTACCGTGAATCCTAGTAGTTAGGACCTAAACTAATGAAAATTTTGTAGTTTGCTCTTATTATTACATAGAAAAGGATACAAACATGCAAATCTTTGTCGACATGTCTATTTCTAATCAAGGTAATTCAATACTTTTTTCATCTTAATTTATTTTTCGTAATTTTGTTTTTAGTCTGTTAAATATTTAAAAATTATTATAAATTAAAATAATTAATAACTAAAAATATATTTTTTTAAATCTAATTGACTCTTGAAACTCTGTTAGTGCCACATAAATTGAGTCAAATGGAATAACATATATTATTTTAAAATAATATAAAAATATTTTAAATCACAATAATTAATAATTTTAAATATATAAAAAAAATATTTAAAAAATTGACTCTCAAATTTCTATTAATATCATATAAAATAAAATTTTAAAAAATGACATATTTTAGATCTGTGATGACAGTCTCTTATATCTAGTTTGAATGAAAATGAGCTAATAGCCAGCAAGTTCATTTAGTTGTTTTAACCCATTTTGTTCACAACTGGAGAGATACAGTTGTCCTTAGAACTAAATTATTCAATAGTTTGTGCCATTTGTTTGACATTTGATATTTTGGAGTGATATTTTCCCATGTGGCTTATTTGCTCCATCTTCGTCTTGTTAGTTATTAATAATTATAATTTAGTGATTTATTATTATATTTATGTTATTAAGGAAAATAGTTAGATATATTATTTAACTTTTTTCATTTAAAGTTGATATATTTTTTTTATAAAAGTAGCTAACAGTTATTTTTACTGTTACAAAAATGGCTCGCATATACCCTTTTATCTTATGAAAGTGAAAAAATTAATTCAAAATTTATTTTTTTGATTTATAATGTTAAAAAAATTCATGTAGAGGTATATATATATCATTTTTTTGACTTATTTGATTATCATTATTTGAGTTTTTTTTTCTTATTTTTTCATTCTTTAGTATAAAAATATGAGGAAAAAAAAGTGTGAATGAAAAAAGAGAAAAAAGTAAGAAGAAATTTTAAATCTAATAATTTTTCGGATATATTGTAATCATTTTTTTTTGTGTATGTTAAAATTTATTTGGGCATATGTGATAAATTTTAGTAGAAAGTTAGTGAAAAATAAATTTGATTATCAAAATAATAAATTTAAATTAGTCATTGAATTAAAAAAAATATGTATGAGAAGTGTCAAATATATTCCTACATGAATTTTTTTTTTTAAATAATAATTGATTTTTCACTTCCATTAGAAAAAATCGATATATGTGAGTCATTTGTGTAATAATTCAAGTATACATGAGTTACCTTTATAACGAGGGGTATATCAACTTTAAGGAAAAATCCTTTTGGCCAGAATAATAAAATAACATATTTCACACTATTTTATTTTACTTTTTTGAACATTTTTACCCTTTTAACTTTAATATCTTTTAATTAAAAAATGGAAAAAAGATTTAGATTATTTTAAAATAAAAAGAATATTATAGACTTTTTAATTTTCTGGCCAATTTTTTTGATCATTTAACATTACCCCAACTTTAAATAACAAAATTAAGAGGTATATCAGCTCTCAAAGCTCAAAATCCTCATGTGCTAGTAACATTAATGTCAATAAATAAACTTAATTGAAGTGTCAAAATCTTAAACTAGGGACAAAAAAGATAGATGAGTAGTAATTTTTGTTCCCTCTCCATCCCACCCAAGAGGCAAAAAAAAAATTATGTTCCCTATCTTCCACACGCTTGGGAAAGTGTTTTGATACCTAATTTTGGTGATGTCATTTTAATTTGTGTTTGCTTTTTCAAAATTCATGTGTATTCATTCTTTGACAATTTTAGATATATAAAATTAAAATTAGTTTCGATAAAGTCCAATTTCAGATACATATAACTAAAATTTAATTATTTTTAGTTGAATTTTAGTTATATATAACTAAAATTCAGACACATATTATTTACCCTAAAATAAATACAGTTGAATTTGTGTTTAAAATTTAAAAGACACATATATTGAATTCGAAATTTATGAAATGAATAAGTAAAATAATGCAAATAATGGATAAAACAAGAAAATAATCTGATCCTTAATAAACTAAGTGCATGGAGAATGCAAGAGATTGAATGACAAGAAAGTTTACGATTGAATTGAAGTGTTTACTAAAAGTAATCCATGAATTTCATTTATATGTAGTATCATATAAAAATGTCTAAAGTTTGCTTTTTATCAAACCTAACTACAGTTTTGACCCTCCATTTTTAACGATTTTTTATAGCTAAATATATTCATTCATTGGAGTAAGCCTCACTCGACAAACTCACATCTAATAAAAGATAAAATTATTGAATAACATAAAGTGAACGACACATAGTAACAAATAATCTAATACATAAGTTAGTAAAATATAGAAGGGATAAGGATCAAATAAATGCTTATTCTATTCGAAAATTTTTGCTCTTCATTATATTTGAGTTGAATCTTACTTATATTGATAGAAGAAAAAAAAGGTTTATAAATCACATCCACATAATGTGAGGGGGTACTACATGTGATAGTGAAATGAGACCTTGTGTGATAGTGAAATGGAACCTAAAGATAAAAAGTGGAGTTAGAATCGAAGCTAAAATTTAAAATTTATCAATTTAAATTTATCATAAATTCATAATTTTTTTCCAGTTATTAAGTTTGCACTAAATATTTATATATGTGTGTGAATTTTCTGTTATAACTACAAAATTTAACAAAAAACAACCGAGTTCATCCGAATTAATAATAAATAATGCCTCTAGAGTGAGTCTCCTTAATGGCTAGAAAGTCTTGAATCAATGTGAACAACCACAAAATGACATGTTATTAATTAATTATTATTAATAGCAATATTTAAAAGAAGTGGTTGGTCTAACTTCTTACTTGAATTACCAAATTGATTCTCCCACATGATGTAGTCACTCAAGTGGCCAGTACATTATGGGAAATGAAAAGACTTAGCCAACCTGTGACACTGACATTGAGCAAAAAATAGTAGGTCAACAATATTTAAATATATATAGGTACTATTAGAAATAAATAGGTTTTTCTCTCGCGAATCAGTAAGGAATTTATATTATAAAGGTGATTTTTTCACAGAACTAGCTCACTGGAAAAATGGAGAATGAAAAATTTTCTTAATTTTTTGTATGAAAATATTATTATTTTTTCTTTTCTTATTATCTTGAACTAAATATTTTTGGAAATAGCTACTGAACACTTTTTAGTGAAAAATTTCAATGGAAAGATATCGACATTGATATTCTGTGTCCGTAGGATCAATTCCACCTTAGAGATCTTCCAAATCCGCAGCTACAAGCTATCGAGTGGGTACATGATCTCCTACCGGTGATATATGCAATCGAAAAATCTAAATATGCAAGATATAGAAAGGATATATGCCATTCTTGAAGGGCTAAGGAAGAGTCTATTCATGTACAATTAATTTTGTAATAGAGCAAAAAATGACAAAAACTCTTTCTTCTCTTGCTTAATATATTATTTTAGTAGTGAGGCAAATTAGATGTTTAATGCAACTGGACAAATCTTAAAATGGGAAAAGTTGGGGTTGGGTGAAGCTAAATTGTCAAGTTTCTAGATGAGAAAATCTAAGATTTTCTTCAACTTAACTAGGATTTGTTGGTGTGCAAATGACAGTTTTAATAGTTAATTAAAGAGATGGCCATTTTTAAAGTTTAGAGTTATGGTTAAATATATATATAATTTTATTTTTGTGCGAGTTTCGTATCTCAACTATTTATTGTTCTATTTATCTATTTAAATTATTATTCCGTGTGTATTAAAATATACCTCAATACTGAGTTGCCAAAATATTATTACCACTCGACAATAGGTGTGTAGGCTAACTCAACATCGAAATGTATTTTAATAGAAAAGAAATGATAGTTTAAATAAGTAAATGAAACGATGAATAATTGAGGTATAAAATTTCGTAAAAAATCATAGTTATCCCTAGGGGTGTACATGACCGGGTTGGTTCGGGTTTTTCAATTATCAAATGAAACCATTTGTGTCGGATTTTTAAATCTATAAACCAATCAATAAAACTCGGGTTTTTCAACCTCGGATTTTTTCGGAATTTTTTGGGTTTTTCGGATTTTCGGATTTTTCCGGTAAAGTATTCATACAAACATATAATTTACTTGTACTTCAAATATTTCTTCAGTTCTTCCAAAATATAACTATCTAAGGTGTTTCTTAAGAAAATAACACAAAATATGATATGAGTAATGACACTAAAATATCCAATAAAATAATAATAATAATAATAATAATAATGAAATCGCGTAAAAAAAATATTGCAAATTAACAAGTCATAATGAAAATGATCATAATTTAAAAGTACTAAAT
>JAJOOH010007426.1:0-13126 GCA_029582605.1 Solanum gracilifrons | reverse complement strand
TTCTTTAATACTTTTTTTGTGCGATAGAGTTCATCTCTATAAAGTTTCTTTCTAATTCTTACTTGCACGTATGTTTCAGATCATGCCTGCACGAAGAGCTGTCTGAGGTCATCCCTCTAGGAGAAATGTTGAACCACAAGATCAAGGGGTACCCAATGCACCAGAAGTGCAACCCCAAGGAGAGGTCACTAATGTTAAGTTCCGGGAAGCTATCCGGATGTTGAGTCAAGTTGTGACCTACCAAGTTGGGAAATAGAGAGGGGTTCGACAGGATGTGGCTGATACGTCTACGATCTGTGAGTTCTTAAGGATAAATCCTCCAAACTTCACTGGTTTAAGTATCATTGAGGATCCGGAAAACTTTGTGGAAGAGTTGTAGAAAGTTTTTGAGGTTATGCATGTTGCTGATGCTGAGCATGTGGAACTAGGTGCATACCAATTGAAGGGTGTTGCTAGAGTATGGTTCGACCAATAGAAGAAGGGTAGAGCTGATGATGCACCAATTATGAGCTGGGCTATGTTTGAGGAGACCTTCGTGGGGTGTTTCTTTCCCCGTGAACTAACATAGGCCAAGGTAAGGGAATTCGTCATTCTTAAATAGGAATATATGAGCATACATGAGTACAACCTTAAGTTCACCCAACTATCACGTTATGCTCCGAAGATGGTTACTGACATGAGGAGTCTGTTTGTTGTTGGCTTGTCTCGTCTGTCAACTAAGGAGGGAAATGCAGCTATGCTGATAGGAGATATGGACATAGCTAGACTGATGATCCATGTGTAACAGGTTGAGGAAGATAAGTTGAGAGATAGAGAATAGTTCAAAAATAAGAAATGTAATGAGTCCGGGCAGCAGAAGAGCAATGCGAACCTGTCATCTTTCCAACAGAAGCAAAAATGACCTGCTCCATTATTTGCTAGTGCACATGCACCAAGGAACATAGGTGAGTATAAGAATTAGAATTCTCAGAATTTCAGAGCTAGACCTGCACAGTCTCAAGGTAGTGTGGCACAAAGAGGTAATGGGACTTATGCATGTGCTCAGTGTGGTAGGACCCACTCAGGAGTGTGTCGTGATGGCTCCACTGGTTTCTTCAAGTGTGGTCAGAATGGTCACTTCATGAAAGAGTGACCTAAGAAAAGACAAGGTAATGCTAATGGGGGAAATAGAGCCGAAACTTTTTCAGTGGCTCCACCAGACAGAGCTCCACCTAGAGGAGCTACTTTAGGGGCAGGTGGAGGATCAAACCGTTTGTATGCTATCAACAGTCGCCAAGAGCAAGATAATTCTCCAGATGTTTTCACTGGTATGATTAAACTCTTTTCTTTTGATGTTTATGTCTTGATAGACCCATGAGTGAGTCTATCTTTTATGACTCCATATATTGCGATGAATTTTGATATTCTTCCTAAGAAACTTTTTGAGCCCTTCAATGTTTCCACACATGTTGGTGAGTCTATTATAGCAGAGAAAATTTATCGTGATTGTGTCATTTCTGTCAATCACAAGAGCACCATGGATGACTTAGTCGAGTTGGACATGATAGATTTTGATGTCATTCTAGGTATGGACTGGTTTCAAGCCTGTTATGCCTCAGTTGATTATAGAACTCGAGTAGTTAAGTTCCAGTTTCCTAATGATCCAGCTATAGAGTGGAAGAGTAGTTTAGCAGTGCCTAAGGGTCATTTTATTTCGTACCTTAAGGCGAGAAAGTTAGTTTCCAAGGGGCGTGTCGATCACTTAGTCTGAGTTAATGACTCTAGTGTTGAGACACCACCTATTCAGTCAATTCCAGCCGTGAGTGAGTTTCCAGAAGTATTTCTAGATGATCTTCCCAGAGTCCCTCCTGAGAGAGAAATAGACTTCGGTATAGATATTCTTCCTGATACTTGTCCTATATCGATTCTGCCATATAGAATGGCACCAACAGAGTTGAAAGAGTTAAAAATGCAGTTGAAATATCTCCTTGAGAAAGGTTTTACTCGACTAAGTGTCTCACCTTGGGGAGCTTCGGTCTTACTTGTGAGAAAGAAAGATGGTTCCCTTAGAATGTGCATAGATTACTGTTAGTTGAACAAGGTTACTATCAAGAATAAGTATCCTTTTTCAAGAATCGATGATCTTTTTTATCAACTTCAGGGTGCCACTTGTTTTTCTAAGATAGACCTCAGATCAGGCTATCATCAGTCGAGGGTAAGAGAAAGTGATATTCCTAAGACAACTTTCAGGACCCGTTATGGTCATTATGATTTTCAGGTCATGTCGTTTGGTTTGACTAATGCGCCTGCAACGTTCATGGACCTTATGAATAGAGCATTTAAGCCTTATCTAGATATGTTTGTTATCGTATTCATTGATGACATTCTAATCTATTTGAGAAATAATGAAGATCATTCTAGTCTTCTCAGAGTAGTTCTCCAAACTCTCAAGGATAGAGAGTTGTATGCTAAATTCCCTAAGTATGAGTTTTGGCTTGAGTCTGTGGCATTCATAGGCCACATTATTTCTGGTGATAGAATTCGAGTTGACACTCAGAAAATAGAGGCAGTGCAGAACTGGCCTAGACCCACATCTCCAACTGATATTAAGAGTTTCTTGTGGTTGGCTGGATATAATTGAAGGTTCGTTGAGGGGTTCTCATCTATTTCATCCCCTTTGGCAAATTTGACTCAGAAGATAGTAAAGTTTTAATGGTCTGAAGCTTGTGAGAAGAGCTTTCAGAAATTGAAAACTAGGTTGACTACATCCCAGTGTTGACCTTACTAGAAGGTACGCAAGGTTTTGTGGTATATTGTGATGCATCTAAAGTTGGATTGGGTTGTGTATTGATGCAGAATGACAAAGTTATAGCTTATGCCTTCAGACAACTTAAAGTGCACAAGAAGAATTACCCCACCCATGATTTAAAGTTAGCTGCGTAGTGTTCACTTTGAAGATCTGGCGTCACTATATTTATGGTGTTCATGTAGATGTGTTCACCGATCACAAGAGTCTTCAATATGTATTTAGTCAGAAGAAGCTTAATCTCATACATATGAGGTTGTTGGAATTACTCAAGGATTACGACATGAGTATTCTATATCACCCAGGTAAGGCTAATATTGTTACCAATGCCTTGAGCAGGTTATCTATGGTTCGTACCACCCATGTTGAGGAAGATAAGTAAGACTTAGAAAAAGATGTGCACATACTTGCACGATTGGGAGTTATGTTGTTGGATTCTAATGAAGGTGGAGTAGTGGTGATGAATGGGGCTAAATCATCATTAGGGTTAGAAGTGGAAAAGAAACAAGACCAAGTTCCTATTTTGCTTGAATTAAAGGCAAATGTTCATAAGCAGAAAGTGATGGCTTTTGAACAAAGGGGGAGATGGTGTATTGAGGTATTAAGGTAGATTTTGTGTACCCGAGGTGGATGAGCTCCAAAAGAGGATCGTTGAGGAATCTTAAGCTCTAGATAATCTATCCATCCGGGTTCCACAAAGATGTATCGCGACTTGAGAGAAGTCTATTGGTGGAGTATCATGAAGCAGGATATTGCAAAGTTCGTTGCTAAATGCCTGAATTGTCAACAGGTTAAGGTAGAGCATCGAAAGCCCGGTGGTATGACTCAAAATAAAGATATTTCAGAATGCAAGTGGGAGATGATCAATATGGATTTTATTACTGGATTGCCGTGATCTCGCAGACAATGTGATTCTATTTGGGTGATTATAGATAGAATGACTAAATCAGCCCACTTTTTGCCACTAAAGGCTACCAATTCAGCAGAGGATTATTCCAAGTTATATCTTCAAGATGTAGTTAGACTTCATGGAATTCCAGTGTCTATTATTTCAGATAGAGGTGCACAATTTACTGCACAATTGTGGAAGTCTTTCTAGAAAGGTTTGGGTTTGAAGGTAAACCTTAGAACTACTTTCCATCCCCAGATTGATGTTCAAGCAGAACGCACAATTCATACTTTAGAGGATATGTTGAGAGCTTGTGTGATTGTTTTCAAAGGTAATTGGGATGATAACTTACCTCTCATAGAGTTTTCTTACAACAATGGTTATCACTCTAGCATCCAGATGGCTCCTTATGAAACTCTTTAAGGGAGAAGATGCAGATCTACTATTGGATGGTTGGAATTTGGTGAAGCTGGGTTGATAGGACCAGACATAGTTCATCAAGCTAAGGAGAAAGTGAAAGTTATTCAAGTGAGGTTGGAAATAGAGCAGAGTCGTCAGAAATCCCATACTGATATTAGGTGAAAAGACTTAGAGTTTGAAGTAGATGGTTGGGTATACTTGAAGGTTTCACCCATGAAGGGTGTCATGAGATTTGGTAAGAAGGGGAAGCTTAGTCCCTGATATATTGGTCCTTACAGGATATCCAAGAGGATTGGTAATGTAGCTTATGAGTTGGAGCTACCGCAAGAGTTAGCAGCAGTTCGTCTATTATTCCACATTTCTATGTTGAAGAAGTGTATAAGAGATCCTTCACTCATTATATCGACTGATGATATTGGTATTAAGGACTGCCTATCTTATGAGAAGATTCCTATTCAGATTTTAGACCGTTAAGTTTGCAAGTTGAGAACCAAGGAGGTAGCATCAGTCAAGGTCTTATAGAGGAATCAGTTTGTCTATGAAACTACTTGGGAGGCTGAGGAGGATATAAAAAAGAGATACCCACATCTCTTTGATCCCGAAGAAGCTTCAAATCAAGGTACTAATTCTTTACTTAGTACCATTTAAGTTGATGTGATGTGTTGTATATTGCATGATGGGTGTTTGAGCTAAATGTTAGAAGTTACACCTTAGTTCTACTTAGAGTAATCTCATTCGAGGAAGAATGTTCCCAAGGGGGAGATATTTTAACATCCTGTCTTAGAAAAGAGTTAAGCATAGAAAGAACAAAGTTGGAAAGAGTAAAATTGGAAATTTTGGCAAGTTGAGCTAAGTTATGAGTTTGGGTCAACTTCGAATAACCATAACTTTCAGTACATGATGAGTTGGGTGGCTCATAAGATATTAAATGAAAGGTCTTGGAATCCTCTTTCCAACGCCACCGAGTTTGCTGAATTTTGAGCTCATATGAGGGATATATGGCCATTTGAAAACTGACTGTCCAGTTAAGGAAAGTTACCCGAATTTAAGAGGGGTATTTTGGTCTTTTCCTTACCCAATCAGATTTAGGAGAAATTTGGTTATACTTAGGGGTCTAAACTGATTTGGTTCAGTTTTGAAAATCCTAATTTATGCTAGGGTTTTGAGAGGAGTTCAAGAAGAGGAGAAAAGGAGAAAAATCAAGGCGTTCGTCAATTTCCTGAAGTTTTATTGTGGAATTTCGCCAAGGATTCGATCCTAAGAGGTATGTGAGTTCTCACAGTGTTGGTTTCATTCACCCACACGTCAATCGTGTTATTTTCAGAGAAATTTTGTTCTTGAAGTTGAAGAATTTGAGTTTTTGATTAGTTTTCTTGAAGTATTGTTTCAGTTCTTGAATTAGGATGAGTTTGATGATTTCTTGAGATAATATTTGGAGTTTAAGGGTTTTTTTTTAGTATATTCTTATGTACTTTTTTTGGGTATTCGAATTTAAGTGATTGGGGAAGAAACTATCGGATTCTAGGTGAATTGGGGTTAGAAAACGAGAAAGAAAATTCATTAGAAAATTTTGGGATGGGGCTGGCGTGCTGCGCCAGAGAAGAGTGTCTGTAGTTTTGGCCTTAGGGCATGCGCCACTCAGTTCACCCCAATTTCCCTTCTGTAGTTTTGGGTGTGCCACTCATTGCGCCAGGGTCGCCAGGTCCCCTACTCTTTAGTCTCTCTTTTTGTATGAGTTTCCTCGAATCGTACCTATGTTCTGGGAACACCAAAAAACCTAGTAGGTTAAACTAGAGCCTTACGTAAGGGTTCTAGAGTTTTACTAGGGGTTAGAGTGTAGAAATGACTTTCCGAACTTAGAATGAAGGTTTATGGGTTAGGGCGTTAAGGAACGACCCCCAAAGGACCAGCCAAGGGTCCTTAAGGAGGACCCTAAAACAACCCCTAAAAACTCACAAAACAGTCTACCCACGGTTGGGGATCCACAGACAATAATTGGACCCACGCCTCGTGGGAAGGGGTCGTGGGTCAAGGCCCATTTTGTAGAGTTGTAGGCCACCACCCACAAAGGACCAGTACGGTCCGTAGACCCTCCCACGGTCTGTGGGTCAGGGTCTCGTGGGTGAGGCAGTGTTGGGGTTAAATTGTTTTAAGTTAGGGACTTAGGGGTTAATTCATTATTAGTTAGGGGTTAAGTGGTGTCATTTTATTAGTAATTAGACCACCTACATAAACCTATTAGACCACTAAACTAAGTCAATTAATTTATTATTTCAATTCACCCAAAGAACCAGAAAACTCAAGAAGAAGAAGAGAAGAAAGTTAGGGCAAATTCCTCCATTGATGCAAGATTTTTGAGGGCTTTATAATCAATGTATTATAGCTTATTCATCCATGTATCCTTCCATCCATGGAACCCCCTGGGTTTCCCCCAATTGCGAAGATGAAATACCCAATTCAAGTTAGGGTTCCTTCGAATATTGTGGGTTAGGTTGAGTATGATTCTAATTGAGTGGATAGTACTTGTTTATGATTGATTTAGTATTGAATTATGATAATATGATGATATTGTATGTTTTCTATGGCTAACCCTAGTTAATTGATGAATTTGAAGTTATGTGGGTTGATTCCTTGTGAAGGGAAATTGAGGACTTAGAGTTGATCTTTTAGAATTGATGACTTGTATAGTAATTGTTCATGAATGAAAGCTTGTAAACATGAATTGAATTATATTAGAGTATATATGATGGATCATGACTAGTAAAGCGTGAAGTTGAACCTTTTATGATGAATTATGATTAGAATCACTTAATAATGAAACATGTGGTTAGAATGCCTTGAAATCTAGGTATGTATGATGATTGTAAGAAGTAATGCTCTGAGAGTATGGAAATGAAGTAACTTACAACAGGATGTATAATCAATGCCAATTAATTATATATCAGTTAGTAAGGTTAAGATTTTCATGGATTAAAAGAATGTCATTTCAGTGGCCAGAGATGGTAGAGGTGTTACATAATTACAAACCTACTTTACACTACCATTTGGTGAGTTGGAAGCCACCAAGTGAAGGTTGGGTTACGTGCAATACTGATGGAGCCAGCAAAGGGAATTCGGGAAAAAGTTCTTATGGGTATTGTATAAGGGATGGAAATGGAGACCTTATACATGCGGAAGCACACAATATAGGTGAGGCCACCAACATGGCAGTGTGGAAAGCTTTACATTATTGTATGGAAAATAGATACAGTAAAGTTCGATTGGAAACATATTCTCTAGCTCTAAAAAATATGATAAGAGGATGTTGGAGAATACAGTGGGAGGTGATTGAGAAAGTGGAAGATGTCCAACAAGTCATTCAGAAAATAAATGTACAGGTTTGGCATGTTTTTAGAGAGGCGAATCAATTATCAAATTTTATAGGTAATACATCGATCAATTCAGAGCAGAAATTAACATTTCAACAGTTCAATCAGCTTCCAAGCAAAGGTAAAAAGATTCTTAACATTGATAAACAACAGGTCCCTTCAGTTGGGATAAAAAGAAGGAGAATTTACAGCAACAATAATGGTCAGCATGCTTAGATACAACATAGAAGTCACAGGGTTCCTTAGCTATGCTATGTACAATTTAGATTTTTTCTATTTTTGGAGCAAAAGAGTTGTACAGGAACATTTCCTAAGCTATGTCAACCAACCAAAAGTGATACATGGACCAACAAAAGGAGAGAGTCTAGGAGCCGTATCTGAATTCAAAATGAGTAGTTAGCGGGGAGATCGAGGTGAGGAAGCACGGGAGCTCCTGGGTTCACTCGTATTCGGCTTCAACTGGAAAACAACAGGGGTCAGATGTTTGTAGAAGAAAAGGAAGAAGAAGACGAAAGAGGTACAAGATGACTTACAAAGATCTTCAAAGCTGAATGCAAGGCTCACACCCTCTTGGGTGCTTGACAAGAATTCTTACTGGTAGTACACCTATAAAAAGAAAGAGTGAGATTATCAAAAGAATAATAGGAAGATGTATCGGAAAATGGAACCCAAACCTTTGACAGCTGAATTTTTCAGCATTCTTCAACATTGAAGAGCATCAAGGGAACATGGCTGCGGACAGAGATGCAGAAATGGAGAACTGAAAAAGTGGAAAGAGAAGAAGGATCAAATTAGAAAACTCTAATTGAGCGGGTCCGGGTTTTGGGCCAACAATGTACTATTTTTCTTTGTTTTGTTTGAACTTTTATCCCATTAAGGCATTAATAAAAGGACTTCAAGTCCAAAATTAATAAAAAAAATGTTAAGTCCCTAAGAGGGAAGTTGACTTGATGATTGTAGACTATGAGATAGAATTGTTGTGGAAGGACTTTACCCACCTAATCTACCTTATGAATGTTGAATTCATAAAGTGATGGGATCACATGAATTAGGATGATATCCATGTCTAGTTCTTTAACCCTAGAGTGATGATTGAAAGTGAGCTTTGTATCTCAAGGAGGTGAAGTATGAGATTATGCTTGTAGTAATTGGACTACTTAAATTATGAATATATCCATGTCTAATGTAGTCATTCTAGATATGTCGATTTGATATGATTATGAATATATCCATGTCTAATGTATCTATTCTAGATGTGTTGATTTAATATGAGCTTTTACCCTTAAAAAGGGAAAGATATGACATTATACATGTTTTATGAAGTTTAGTACATGCTTTAGAAACACTTTATGAGTAAAGTGAATATGCTCATGATCTAGTTGTTGTGTTGTTGAAAGGTTATATATTTTTTTTGGTCAAAAGGATTAGTTATTTATATAATTATAATATAGTTTGGGACAAAGGCCTGTTGGTGGCAACAAGTTTATCAAAAGTATGGGCCACATTATGACCGCTTAGATAGTTATTACAAGATGGAATGTTTCTAAGGTAAGTAGTTCCGATAATATCTTCCCACGCTAGTTTTGAGGCATACAATGGGGGTGATAGCAAAAAGGTGGGCTTCCCAAGGATTGTGCAGCTCATCTCTTCCTTGCTTAGGAGGTCTGCCAACTTATTATGTTCCCTATAGACGTTCACCACTTGCGCCTCCTCCATCCTCCGAATCAATGACCTGCACTCATAAATAATGTTAGCATGTAGAAGATTATCATGTTTCAGCATGTCAACCACCTTGACGGAGTCCAGGTTAATGTGGATGGGAAATAGGTTGTTTTCGAAGGCCATTTGAAAGCCCGTTTTGAGGGCTTGGAGTTCAACCATGGTGGGATTAGTGTGGGGGGTCTTTCCAATGAAGCCTATGACCGAGTCTCCTTTGTTGTCACATATCATACCTCCTATTCCCCCAATCCCTGTGGTGCCATTGGTTGCTCTGTCAGTGTTGAGCTTGAAGATGTCAATTGGTGGAGGGGTCCATTTGTTGGAAATGGAGACTTGGTTGGTTATGTTCTTTGTTGGTCTAATAACTAGATTGTATTCGGTGGCCTGATTGATAGCTTGGGAGTGAGAAATGCTATCCTTTCTAGCATTAAAGAGGTTGTTGTTTCGCTGGATCCAGATGTTATAGAAGCAGAAGGGTAGGAAAATGGACCAGGGGAGGTGGGGGCTATGATCCTTTCCTACACTGGTTTCCCAGAGTTTCTCCCAATTTTTGATCGAGAGGTTGTTTTCTTAGATACTTCTAATAGCAGGACTCTTTTTAGTTATTTTTGCCCAGAAGGTTTTTGTGTTGGTGCATTGGAAGAAAATATGATCTATGTCTTCCGTGGGAAGATCACAGAAGTTGCAATTGTGGCTGACTCATATTCCAATTTTGTGAAGATATTGGGATATTTGGAGTCTGCCATGATACATCAGCCAGATGAGGATTTTGATTTTGTTAGGACAGGTAAGCTTCCAGATCCACTTGTATTCCTTGTTGCTCATACCAGTGACATGCCTGTGGGAGTTCTTTTCAATGTGGGCATAGGCGGTAGCAGTGTTGAATTTTCCATTGCTAGAGGTATCCCATACAAGGTTATCGTCTTTGTTTTTAGTGGGGTACAACCCAGTGGCTTCAATAAGGGCCTTAGTTCTCTCTGGAAGGGGGAAATAAATGTTGGACAAATCCCATTGTCCATTAACTAAAAGATCATTGACTTTGGTATTTCCCTCATTTTCCTGGAGGGGGCCTTCTAGCATACTCCTAATTGAGTCATGCCCTGGGATCCATTTGTCTCTTAGGAAATCTACTTTGGTTCCTTTAAACACAGTCCATCTATGGCCTCCTTAACTTTCCTTCCATCCCTCCTGAATGCACTTCCAACTCCTAGAGTTAGGGTTGTTTCTCGAGTTAGGGTCATTCCTAGTGTATTTGCTGACTAGGGTTCTACCCCAAAGACTAGTCTGATTATGGTAAAGCCTCCAGGAAAGGCCTGTCTGGAAGGAGGTGTTCCTAGTCTCACTCTTTTGGATGCCCAGACCCCCTTCAACTTTTGGCTTGGTGATGGTGTCCCCGCTCAATAAATGTAGTTTTTTCCTCCCATCTTTGTTCCCCCAGAAAAAGTTCCTTTGGATTTGGTTGATAGTATGACACACTTTACTGGGGATTATGATGTATTGCATAACATGGGAGGGGATGCTACTAATGGAAGCTTTGGTCAAGAAAGTCCTTCCCGCCATGTTTAGCAAATTTGTTTTCCAGCCTGCAAGCTTGTTGTTCATATTATCAATTATGAACTGGAAGTCACTATTGGTAGGCCTAAAATGGAACATAGAAAACCCAATGTATTTCCCAAAAGTGGTGCTGGCATTCATTCTAAGCATGGTGGACAACTGATTAGCTCTATCACTGGGTCTGTTGGAGGAAAAGAGGACCTTGGACTTGTTGTAGTTAATTCTTTGGCCAGATTGAGAGCAGAAATCCATTAGGGTGGTAAGAATGGTAGTGGAATTCTTTTGGTTTACTCAAGCAAAGAGAGTGAGATCATCAACAAAGAAGAGGTGGGAGAGTTTGGGCTCTGCATGTGTGATGTTAACAGGGATCACAATTTGTTCTTCACTTTAAGTTTTATGTTCCTAGAGAGCTTTTCCATGCATAATATGGAGAGATAGGGAGACATGGGGTCCCCTAATCTTATGCCTCTAGATGTATTGAAAGAGCTTGACTTTTCTCCATTGATCAGGATAGAGATGGATGGGGTGTTGACACAGGACATAATGAGCTTAATCATGCCTGGAGGGAACTTGAAAAAGAGGAGGGAGTCTCTGATGTAGGACCATTCAAGCTTATCAAAAGATTTTTCCAAGTCAATTTTCAAGATCATATTGACTTCCTTTCCTTTCATTTCCCTATAGTGGTTAAGGTATTCTTAGACAGTGATAGCATTATCTGAAGCTCTCCTATTGGTAAGGAAACTGGCCTGACTGGGTCCAATGATGGTCGAAAGAAGAAGCTTGATTCGATGGACAATGATTTTGGTGACCAACTTATAAGCAGTGTTGCAAAGACCAATGGGTCAAAAGTTCAGGGTGTCAGCATGCTGAGTCTTAGGAATGAGACACAAGTAGGTGGTGTTCATATGACTAGGAATTTCATGACAAGTGAAGACCCACTTACAGAAGGAGGTGGTCTTCTCCCCTACAATGTCCCAATACTTCTGGTAGAGAAAGGGGTGAAGGCCATCTGGGCCAGGAGCTTTGAGGGGGCTGAAAGAATGCAAGACATTTATGATTTCTAGGTCTCCAAAAAGGGAGTCTAGGTGCAAGCCTTCTTCAGTTGAGATGGTGTTGGGTTCATTCTGGATGAACTCAGTCTGGAAATTGGAGTGAGAGAGTTTAGTGGTATAGAGCTTGGAGAAATAGGCAACAATGTGGTCAGAGATGTCATTTTTATCAAGGATGGTTTGGCCTTGGTCATCTTTAAGGCTGCAAATTCTGTTTCTCTTCCTTCTGTTAACAGTAGAGGTATGAAAGAATTTGGTGTTTGCATCTCCTTGGCCTACCCAGTTGATCGTGGACTTCGTTCTCCAGAAATCTTCCTTAAATTTTAAGAGGGTGTCATATTCACCAAGGAGGTCTCTTTCTAGGTTTTGGAGAAAGTTACTGTGGGGGTAGTTTGAGGATTTTTGAATGCCATCCAGTCTGGCATTGATTTTCCTCATCTTTTGGAAAATATTCCCAAAGGTTTCTTTATTCCAGGTGTAGGCCTTAGTATGGAAGTTATTGATGGCACTGAAGAGAGTGGTGGAATTGGTAAAGCAACTATGGATAAGGTTTTTAAAACTAGGATGGCCACACCACATGGGTTCAAGCCTGAAGAGCTTTTTATTAGTATTAGGTTGGGGATCCAGAGTCTAACTTGCAGGGGGCAGTGGTCAGACTTGGTTCTAAGCAAATGGGTAATAGTACAATGAGGGTATCAGAGTATCCAAGAGTTATTAGTCGCACATCTATCTAGCCTCTCAAGGATAAGGTCATGCCTATTTTTATATCTCTTGTTAGTCCAGGTGTATTTGCAACCCTTAAAGCTTAGGTCAATCAAATTATAGCGGTCCAGATATTGCCTAAAGAGATTAGATCTGGAATTATTGATACATCTACCCCCAAATTTTTCAGAGGCTTTCAAGATTTCATTAAAGTCCACCCAACAATCTAATCCCCCTTGTGAGATTTGGAGAAGTTGATAAGCTCCTCCCAGATGTTAGTTCTAGTATGGAAGTCACTACTACCATAAATGGCTGAAAAATACCAAGGCTTGGAGTCGGGGATTACCTGGATAATCACATGGATGCTCTGGAGAGTGAAGGTGATATCATCAAGCTTCAGGACATCTCTTTTCCATATGATAACAATTCCTCCTGAGAGACCTTGTGCAATAGATTGAATCTGGGAGTCAAACTTAGGGACTTCAGTGAGCCTTTTGTGCTCAGTCATCCGAGTTTCAAGCAGCACTAGCATGGCCGACTTATGGAGTTGGATCATGGCTTCATAGTGGCACCTAAAGTTGGCACTGTTGGGGGGGGGGGGGGGGGGGGGGGGGGGGGGGGGGGGGGGGGGGGGGGGGGG
>JAJOOH010007425.1:0-15675 GCA_029582605.1 Solanum gracilifrons | reverse complement strand
TGGAGGCACCGTATTAATGGGCAATAATTCAACTTGTAAAATAGTTGGCATTAGTTCAATTTGTGTTCGCTGCCATGATGGAACCGTGAGGACTATTATTAGAAGTTCGTCATATTCCTGATCTGGAGAAAAAATTGATCTCCCTGGGTACTTTGGACAAAAAAGGCTACAAGTACATGAGTGAATGAGGAGCCTGAAAGTGACTAAAGGATCTTTAGTCATGTTGAAGGCCAAGATGGAGGATGACCTCTACATACTTGCGGGAAGCACCATTATTGGATCTATAAATGCATCTACAATACAGTTATCTAATGATGACAAGGAAAAATTATGGCACATGAGACTAGGCCATATGAGCACACGAGGATTGGAGATGTTGTGCAACCGCAACTTTTTGAATGGTGAGAAGATCAGCACACTTGAATTTTATGAGCACTGGTCTTAGGAAAGCAGAAAAAGGTCAGCTTCAGCACTAGCAAGCACAAGACGGGAGGGGTGCTAGACTACATCCATTCAGATTTATGGGGTCCCTCTAAGCTTCCATCGAATGGAGGAAAGAGGTATCTTCTCACATTCATTGATGATTTTTCACGAAAGGTTTGGGTGCATTTCTTGAAGGAAAAATGTGATGCTTTTGAAGCATTTAAAGAGTGGAAGATTTTGGTTGAAAATCAAATGGAGAGAAAAATCAAGTATCTTCGCACAGACAATGGCTTGGAGTTTTGCAGTGAAGACTTCAATGATTTCTGCAAGGTTCATGGGATTGCAATACATAAGACAGTCAGGAACACACCACAACAGAATAGAGTTGCCGAGGGAATGAACAAAACTTTTCTTGAGAAGGCTCGTTGTATGCTCTTACAAGCCAGAATGTCCAAAGTATTTTGGGTTGAAGCAGGTCATACTGCTTCTCAAATTGTCAATCGATCTCTAGCATCAACGATTGACTTTAAGACTCCGAATGAGGTCTAGTCAGGTGAACCCTCTAACTATTCATACTTGCGAATATTTGGGTGTCCAGCTTATTATCATGTTAATGAAGGAAAGCTTGAACCAAGGGCTAAGAAGACCATATTCGTAGGGTATTTAGATGGAGTAAAAGGATACAAACTTTGGTATTTGTCCTTACTCAAATTTGTAGTTAGTAGAGATGTTACCTTTGATGAGTCCTCTATACTTGATCCTCGTAAAGTTTCTATGGAGTTATCAAGAAATGAGAACAACGAGCAGGTGGAGCTACCGGTGGAGCTTACCAAGGAACGGGATCAAGAGACTCAAATTGATGAGTCAAAAGATGCAAATCTTGAAGAACTTGCTGTCAATGAACCATACACAATTGTGGAGGGAAGAGACAAAAGGCAGATATGGAAACAGGAACGTCTTATAAAGCAAGAAAATCTGATTGCATATGCATTCGTAGCTGCAGAAGAAGAGATTAAGGATCTCGAACCCTCCTCGTATGTTGAAGCAACTTCTTGCAAAGATGCTGCACAATGGCAGTTAGCCATGATGGAAGAGATTGAGTCTCTTCACAAAAATTAGACATGGGTCTTAGTTAAAAGGCCAAAGGGGAAGAGGACAATTGGATGTAAATGGGTCTACAGAGAGATAGAGGGTATTCTAGAAGTAGAAAATGCTAGGTTCAAGGCGAGATTGGTTGCAAAGGGTTTCAGCCAGAAGGAGGGAATTGACTACCATGAGATCTTCTCTCCAGTCGTGAAACATAGCTCAATTCGCGTGTTACTAGCATTGGTTGCACAATTTGATTTAGAGCTTCAACAGCTTGACGTCAAAACTGCTTTCTTACATGGTGATCTAGAAGAGACAATCTATATGGATTAGCCTGAAGGTTTCCTAATTGAAGGAAAAGAAGATCATGTATGCCAACTGAAGAAGTCTTTGTATGGTTTGAAGTAATCCCATAGACAATGGTATAAGAGGTTTGATGCATTCATGACTACACATGGATTTTTGAGGAGTGCATTTGATAGCTGTGTGTATCACAAGAAGATGTCTGGTAACTCTATGATTTATCTATTGTTGTATGTTGATGATATGCTTATTGCTGCTAACAACATCACAAAGATAAATATTTTGAAGAAACTATTGAACAAGGAATTTGACATGAAGGATTTGGGAGTTGCAAAGAAAATCCTTGGAATGGAGATTTCAAGAAAAGACGGTGTTGTATATCTTTCTCAAAAGAGGTACATCGAAAAGGTTCTTGAGAGATTCAATATACATATGAGCAAGCCTGTAAGTACACTGTTAGCTTCTCGTTTCAAGCTTTCAGAGTTACAAATGCCCCAATCTATGGATGATGTGGAGCATATGTCAAAGGTTCCTTATGCAAGCGCAGTTGGTAGCATTATGTATGCTATGGTGTGCACTCGTTCAGATATTGCTCAATCTGTAAGTGTGGTAAGAAGGTACATGGCAAATCTAGGAAAAAGACATTGGGAAGCTGTGAAGTGGATATTGAGATATCTCAAAGGAGCTCCTGATACTAGCCTAACCTTCCGAAAAAGTGAAGGTATTTCAATTCTCGGGTATGTAGATTTTGACTATGCAGGGGATCTTGATAAAAGGAGGTCCACAACTGGATACATCTTTACAGTCGATTGTTGCTTTGTCTACAACATAGGCAGAATATATGGCAGCAACGGAGGCAGTGAAAGAAGCTATCTGGTTGAAAGGTTTTGTGGCAGAATTGAGTTTGATTCAGCTGGAATCAACTCTAAGATGTGATAGTCAAAGTGCTATTCATTTGATTAAAAATCAAAGATTTCATGAGCGCACCAAACACATTGATGTCAGATTCCATTTCATTCGAGATGTCGTAGAAGAGGGAGCTATCAAGGTTGAGAAGGTTATCACAAACGATAACGCTGCAGACATCTTGACCAAGATAGTTCCGCTTGCCAAGTTTGCACACTGCAAGGACTTGGCCGGAGTATGCATCAATTGATGCAACTCTGAGAGAACAACTGCTAGATGGAACTAGTATGTTCAACAAAGGTTTGATTCTTCTTGTTTCTTACAACGGGATTACCCAGTAAGCTTAGAAGTTTTGGCCGGAGTTGTTTATACGCATGCTCAGAACGCAAACCAAGGTGGAGATTGATAGAGTTGGTTTGGTTCTTGTGGAATCAAACTCAATGAAAGATGAAATAATTTGAAGATTTGGTAGGAAGATAATTAGTGCAAAATAAAAGTCAAGATAGTATCTTGGTAGGTGAAATTTAGGTAAACCATAAAATGGTGTCACGTGTTTAACCTTGACATTTTTGACACATAGTGATGTCATGAATGACAACAATAGGAAGAATTCATTCCTATAAATAGGTAGCTCTTAATTCATTTTCAAATCATCCTCTCACTTTCCTTCTCACCTTCTAAGGCATTTGATGTTCTCTCTCTTGTAGTATTTAACTTGTATTCTTTGTAGAGTGAAATAAATATTGGTGCAGTTATTCTTTGGTGGACGTAGGATCATTTTGATCCGAACCACGTTAAATATTATTGTTCTTCCTTGTTCTTTATTTTCACGTTTCCGCTAACAGTTTCAATCTTGTCTTTTCCCAAAGCCCAGCCCACAACTTTCAAAAGGTTGTTTGATTTGATTTTACAAAGTTTATATCCCTACCAAAATCACTAAAGCTTATACGAAATTGAGTTGAAGCTTGATGAGAATTAATAAAAGTTGATATTCTCTCCGTTTCAATTTATGTGACATTTTCTGAATTTCAAGATTCAAACAAGTCTTTGTTTGACCTAAGAATTTTTCATATATCTTTAAAATATTTTGAATTTTCAATTGTTTTGACGTATAGTTCTTTTTACATAGTTTATAAATATATAAATTTTATTTTAACATTTTGAAAATTCCATGTGCAAATTTCTGGTCAAACTAAAATTATTTGACTCTCAAAAATTGAAAAGTGTCACATAAATTGGGACAGAGAGAGTATTAATTAATATAAATTTTTTTTCATAAATAATATTTATATAAATTATGTAAAAAATTTATATTACGAAGGATATAATATAGAATAAGAATAGTCTCCTAGTAATAAATATATTTAAAATGTTAAAACAACAAAATTAATAGCGAGATTGGCCAAATTTATAAAAATTGTTATTATTGTAGATTAACATTCTATGTTTGGCTAACAAATTCAATTTTTTATTCTTTGTCAAAATTAGAGATCAAATTTGTGTTTGGCCAAAATTTTCAAAAGTGCTTTTGGAGAAAGTTATGTTTCAACTTTTGAAAAGGAGTTCCGCTACAACTCACAAATAACTACTGTATTTTTTTCCTAAAAGCACAATAGATTTAAAAAGGCTCGATGAAGCAAGACATAAGTAGGAAGAAATATTAAATGGAACATGACAAAATGAGTTAAAATTTAGTGAGTTAAAATTAATCTTGTCTTTCGTCACTACGCTCCTTTTAATCAACCATTTACCATTTTTACTTTTTATATTTGAACCCCCAAAATAAAAATCTTGTGTCCGCCACTGATCCTAGGATGAAGTGATAAAATGATTAACTTCAGCCGAATAATAGTACCTCAAATTCGCTGAACTTTGAACGCACTTAATAATTGAAAATCACATTAGAGTTTTTCCAAGAAGCATGAGTTTTTAACTTCAAAATTTTAGTAATCAATTTTTCCTTTTTCGTATATAATGTCTGAGGAAGGGTCAAATATTTATGGCCATAAAAAAAAACTGCTTCACAAAGGAAGCAATAATCTAGAAAAACCATTGCATTGATTAGGACCTATGTTGCACCAGCATTTCATATATATGACGTGTTGTTAGGGCCGAAAGAAATCAGGTGTCACGTGGAAGCTAGCAAAACAAACCTCGAAAGACCACGAGTAAGAAGACAAATGAGAAATATTCCAAAAGACACAAAGATTTAACGTAGTTTGGTCAATCGACCTACATCCTCAAAGGAGATGAGCAATCCACTTAAATATGAGAGTACAAAATATATATAGAGAAATAACCTCAATCAATTCACTCGGAATATAAGGAGGTTCACAAATTCTCCCCCATAACCCAAACTCTCAAAACCCTAGGACTACATTGTGAATGTTAATTAAGTTAGAAGGAACAAACCTATATTTATAGAATTCTAAACCTTTTCTTACAAGAAAAGGACTAGCCAATCATAATTTTTTTCCTAAAAGAAAAACCTATTTATGATAAAAAATAATTCAGGACAATTAATACCCAACATTGCACACACTTCTATCGTAGTAACAAATCAATGTACTGAAGAGATGCACCTCTTCAGCATGCATTGAACCCGAATTTCCCATATGCGGAAGTGCAGCACACACTTCTAATGTGATCAGCATCTAGTGTACTCAAGATATTTGTCTCTTCAATATGTGTTGCATCTGTGTTTCGCAAATGCACGTGTACTGTCTCATATGTGAGTAAAAATATTGGGTTAGAATTTTTCCAAAAACAATTTTTTTACCCATCATTCTTTAAAGACCAAGTCAAACCCGAGCGAGTGTCGAAGACAACAATGCGATGTTTGTCTTCTTCTCCACCCTTTAAGAATACGAGGAAGTGCTTCTATATTTAAACACTTTAAAGTTCCTTTCTCCCACCAGTGCAGCAGAAGTCCTCTTTCTAAATATGAAGTTTAATTTTTCACTTCTCCATTTTTCATTCAATTACAACGTTAGAACCCGACACTATCTGTGCTGGTGAGAGCCAAGATGTAGTAGATACACAATGGTATAATCGAGGTGTGCACAAATTATTCTGAATATCAACATTATCATAAAATGAAGTTATCTTTTTGTGGTTAGTCAGGCAGTTTGCTTAGTTGTTTGGCTCTTCTTGGTACTGGCCAACTATATGTAAAGTAAAAACTATATGTAATTATGGAAATTTTAACAGTGTGATTGTTTATGCATTTTGCTGAATATGATTCAAATATTATGTTGTTTATTATCTACCCTAGCAACTCACTCCTGCGCATTGGATCTACGTGTTGATGCCATTTTTCGTCTCAATTTGTTGATTAAAAATTTGAGTTGTGGGCAACTTGAAGAACTATCTAACTTTCAAATTGTCATGATCCTGACCCGTCATGGTTGGCACCCAAACTACCACCCCTCCTCCCGATGGGAGAACCAACTACCAACCTTAACTTAACCTATCAAACCATTTTAAGAAAAAACTAATTATAATGATATCAAATGCTAGGAAAACAGTTTAAAGCAATTAAAGGATCAAGTTCCCATAAACTCAATCATTTCACAAAATCACTTGCGGAAATTAACTTTCTAGACCTGAAAGTCATAGTATTAAAACTCTAAAGTATCTAGAATAAGAAGATGTAACCCCAACAAGAAAACATAAGTCGAAAATCTAAAATGTACGTGTCAGAAAAGATAAACAAACAAAAGTAGAATAATAAAAGATGACAATGGTCAATGTGTATTAATTTAATCATCCGTTAATCATTAATTGTTCTAAATATCTACACTGTCCTAGCACTACGTTGCCATGTTCAGTTATTAGTTGAGAATCAAATCTAGTCCTTTGGACGGGAAAATAAGAAATTTGAAAAGACCATTTTTATATATTCATTTGTAAATGGTCACCAGATTGTAATTCCTATCCTTTGGGACAAATGTAAAGAAAAATGTCGCACTTGATGATAGATTGAACTCATATATATGGAGAAAAAAATATGAAAAACACTCTTAAAAAGTACAATTAGAAAGTACATCATGACCAAAACAACATAAAAAGAAAACTCAAAGTTGGAAGTATCTCCTTGTAGAGCACAATTGATTGATTCTTGAAATCTCTACTTCTTTTGGCTTGGCTTCCATACGAACCCGAAATCCGCAACAAATATATCCTTTATACTTTGCTAGGATGACAAACACTATAAAATATAGACGTGGCTTAGTAATAAGGGGGTGGTGGAGATGGAGTGGATGGAGAAGGAGATTGGAAGTTGTATGGAGGAGGAGGATATTGGTAGTTCTCTGAGTTCTTTGGTGATGGCAAATTGCGGTGACGATATTGAGCAACATGTGGTAATTTAAAGAAAGGTTTTGGTAATGTCACTTTGTATTCATAGTTGTCTTTTGACATTGAAGGTACCTTGTTGTAATCCTGGGTTACTGATGGTTTCTCATGGTGAGTATCTTCGTGAACATGTTGAGGGACTTGTGGCTCATGATTGTAATTATCTTTTGATTCGGATGGAATTGAAGGCACCATATAGTACTCTTTGGAGACTGATGGCACCTTAGTATAGGTATCTTTTGGAAATGATGGCACATCCTTGAAGTACTTGGTTGATTCTGATGGCACCTTAGTATAAGCATCTTTTGGAAACGATGGCACCTTGAAGTACTCTTTTGATTCTGATGGCACTTTAGTGTAAGTATCTTTAGGAGCTGATGGCACCTTGTAGTACTCTTTTGATTCTGATGGCACCTTAGTATAAGTATCTTTCGAAAAGGATGGCACGTCCTCGAAGTACTCTTTTGATTCTGATGGCCTCTTAGTGTAAGTATCTTTCGGAAATGATGGCACCTTGAAGTACTCTTTTGATTCTGATGGCTCCTTAGTATACATCTCTTTTGAAAATGATGGCACCTTAAAGTACTCTTTTGATTTTGATGGAACATTAGTGTAAGTATCTTTTGGAGCTGATGGCACATTGTAGTACTCTTTTGATTCTGATGGCACCTTAGTGTAAGTATCTTTTGGAAATGATGGCGCCTTGAAGTACTCTTTTGAATCTAATGGCACCTTAGTGTATGTATCTTTTGGAAATGATGGCACCTTGAAGTACTCTTTTGATTCTGATGGCACCTTTGTGTAAGTATCTTTTGGAAATGATGGCAAGTCCTTGAAGTAATCTTTAGATTCTGATGGCCTCTTAGTATAAGTTTCTTTTGGAAATGATGGCACGTTGAAGTACTCTTTCGATGCTGATGGCACCTTAGTATATGTACTTTTCGGAATTGATGGCACCTTATATTCGGGGGAATAAGGTTTCTCTTGCTTCGTGGTTTCCTGTGGGGAATAACTATAAGGTGTATAGGCTGCAACACTTGTGGCGATTACCAAGCAAAATGTCACGGCATATACAATTTGATGATGAGGAAATTGTTGTCTTCTTGAGTTCCCCATTTTCAAAAACATAATTCCCTCAATGAATTTGTTTTGAAATTTTGGCTTCTATTGTTTGTTTTGTTGTTACAAAATGGCTTCTACCACTTTATTTATAGGAAAGAAAATCATTCAAGTAATTGACACCACTTTGATATATGATCCTAAAAGTGGTTGCCCATGATGTTCTTCATGGTTGTCATGTCATTGGATGCCTTTTC
This sequence comes from Solanum gracilifrons, assembly GCA_029582605.1. Classification (NCBI taxonomy): domain Eukaryota; kingdom Viridiplantae; phylum Streptophyta; class Magnoliopsida; order Solanales; family Solanaceae; genus Solanum; species Solanum gracilifrons. The sequence goes on along the minus strand of JAJOOH010007425.1, from coordinate 7,285 downwards.
ACATATTATAATATTCCAGTAATACCATTTATGAAAATTAAAATATTGTCTCATTAGAATAATGATCAATGCAAGAGTTAAATTTCATATATATTTTTTTGAGAAAAAAAGACCTTTTCGTACTAAATTAATTAGCATACTGAACTATCTTTTAAGAACTAATTGCTTGCACGTCTAGGTCCTAACATTCCAAGTAATTCTGTTGGAAATATTCATTGCATCATGAAGATATTATTTTATGATTTTTAGAATATGCTTCATTGTGAGATTAGTGCTTTGCCTCTTTTTTTCCCAAGATTTTTATTTTTATTTTCTATATAATCTCCCAGACTGAAATTGACTTATTTTCTCATCTCACTACAAGAAATTGGGGAATACGAGACATTATATAAATGTCATATTAAGTTGCTTAAATGTCACAAATTTATTCATCGACACTTAATTTACATTTGGATCAAATATCGTATATTTCAGTGTCACCAAATAAATATTGTCGTATCTATATAACAATTGTTTTAGAAGGGAACATTATGTTCATTCCATAACATAAAGAGGTATATTGGACTTCTCCTTTCTTTTTTGATACATCTCAAATCTTTCAAGATATATACGTGTCATTTTATTTGGCCTCAACTGACATTTATACCTTTTAATTTTAGGTGGGCACAAGTAGACATTTGAACTTATATACGAACTTGTCCGCGCTTCGCACGGTTAAAATAAAAGATTAAATATATTCTAAAATAATTAGTGTCATTACTTGACAAATATTCTAATTAAAAACTTCAGTTAATTGATAATCCAATCATCATAGTTTCATACTAATTAAATTCAATGATTTATAGCAATCTTATTAGTTCAATCAATAATCTACTCCATCATAAATTACTCCTCCTATCCCATATTAGTTGATCACTATACTTAAAATAGTTTTCACATATTAGTTAATCACCTTACTAAATCAAGAAAACATTAATTGATTTTTTTCCAAATTACCTTTCAATTAATTCTTTTTTAAAGTATTCGCCCTTGTCTGTAAATTTTAAAAAAAGTTCTTAAGGGGTGAATTCATAAAACTTCCCACTTATTTATGATTTTTTAATATATGTGCGTAAAAAAAAAGTGATCAACTAATATGAGACGGAGAGTACATGATTTTCTATTTGTATAAATCACTATATAATAAAAATAAATAAATAAAGATATATGATTTCTTAATATATGCACGTAAAAAGAAAAGTGATCAACTAATATGGGACATACACAGTACATGATTTTCTTTTTGTATAAATGATTATATAATAAAAATAAATAACTAAAGATATATGATTTCTTAATATATGCGCATAAAAAGAAAAGTGATCAACTAATATGGGACGGAGGGAGTACATGATTTTATTTTTATATAAATGACTATATAATATAAATAAATAAAGATATATCTATGTTAAATCATGATGCGATAGAATACATGAATTATATTAAACCCGATCCAGCTCCTCTTCATTATACTTTTTCTCCATTTCATCAAAGAGTATACATTTAGTTAAAAGACATGTTCTATTTAATATTTATAGGTTAAGATTATATTACATTCATAACCAAAAATTTTGAAGATCCATTAATACCATTGATTTAATCTTAATTTATATTATTCAATTTATCAAAATTGTTGAGCTTGAATTAATATGTTTATTTAGCCTGGTAAATAGTAATCTTTTGAAAAATATTTTGGCCTTAGAACGTTCCAAAATATTTTTCAATTAAATAAATAGTCTTATGATTCACATACATTAAACAAAAGGTAAAAGAATTTTTATTTAAAAAAAAAAAAAGAAAAATTGAAATTTTTTTCTCTGACGCAGTAGCCTCCGCATACTTAAATATCAATAATATAAGATTTATTTCTTTTATCTTCAAATAAAGTAGCCTCCAATATTTAAATATTTAAAATATAAAAATATAAGATGATATTAATATGTATCTAAATTTGCAGGAAATATTTTTCTTACCAAATTTGAAAAGTACTTTCCAAAACTTATTTACTTGATTATGATCATGATTTTATTTATTTAATATATAATTTTTATTTTTAAAATTTAAATAGGATATATATCTCTTATCTAAATGTATACTTGACGAAATAGAGAGAAAGGATAATAGAGAGAGGAACCAAATCCTATTCACACATTTACTCGTTAGTCAATATTTTTAAAAAAGAAGGGTCAATTGTTAACATATTAAACAAATAAATATAACGGAAAAAAAAACACAAGAAAAAGGGAAGAGATAGAACACATCAAGGAGGTCACTGTTAATTTTTTTTGTTAATGACTACTCAAGGTTACAAGGTATATTGGAGGTGTGTGGATACCATTTTTAAAAATAATTGACATTACAACATCAACAATTTAGTAATAAAATGTTACATTTATTTGGAGGCAAAAGCCTATAAGCAAACATGAAAAGATGAGGTGTACTGAAAAAAATCGTTATTGTCTTTAATCAAATGTCTAGTCAAATCTTGAGTATGAAAAAACTCCTTAGTAGGAAATGTTCCCCCCGAATGGAGCCTTGCACGGGCTGCAACGTGGATACCAAATACAATATAGAAAACCAAAATATATACAATAGGAACAGTATGTAACTTTCATGATAACCAAAGTTCAGACATTGTTCTCGCCTTCACAATATTCCATAAAAATTGATATAATTTTCATGGGAAGATCTTGTCAAATCATTTTGAACTTTCTGTCAAGTTAGACAACATAAAGTTAGACAACTTTTCTGTTAACTATTAGAATAGTATTAGCAAATCATCAAATCCAAAGAAATTTATAAAGAGAAAGAAAAGATTAATGGGATATATATATAAACCCATTTCTTATTCAATACAAACTCTTTTCAACAACGTAAAATGGGTCTCAATCCTAAAACCACAATGATTCGTAAGCTAAGTGATGCAAAATAATGACGGCTAACACAAACAAAGATAACCCAAATTTAGAGCAAGTTCCAAATGAGAAATGTCAGAAAACATTTCCATTCTCTTTTTCTATACAAACCCATTTCAACTACGTGAAATGGGATCTCAATCCTGCATTTCAGCAAAAAAATATAGAAACACCAAGAGGATCAAAGAAAAAAGTTGTTAAGGCAATAAAAGATATACCAGAAAAGCCCAGTGATGGAACTGAACGTTGTGTTTCTTGGATAAATTTTCAACCCCATTGGCTCCACGATCTGCAGTGGGAAGTTTGTTTGATGGTTTTCTCAGACCCATTTGAGCCTTCATCGGGATCTATGAAATCTCCGGCCAGCTTACTGTCTCTCCGGTGCCTGAAAGCTTAAATAATGAAGCATGGTTTTATAGGACCTTAATATTTTGACTGTTCCAATTATTATTATAGCCTTAATTTGTGGAAACGGTTAAGGGCTACTAATTACAATTGAGAATTGGAATTTTAAACGGTAAGAGTTACTAATTACGATTAAGAGTTGGAATTTTAAACGGTATCTTTCTCTTTCTTAAAATTTAATTAATTAAAACCCATTAATTGTTATAGCCTTAAATTGAGGAAATTAAACACTAACTAATTAAAATTAATTTACGTCTGAAAAGGGAAAAAAATCCTCCAAAAATCAGAAAAAATAAATAAATAGATTTCGTGATCATTGAGGCATGCACATCGGCGGGCTGAATATCCAGCTTTATATATATATAAATTGAACAAATAGACATATGTATCCTATATAACAATTTTCACATACTATATATATTATGCCACATAGGTATTATGTCTATTAATTAATAATTAGTTTTTGGACAAGTGTGTTGCACGTGTATTCCAACTTACTTCGTATATGATTTACATAATTCTCTAAGATTATTGCAACACATATTGAGTAATAAAAGACAAATAAAAAAAGAGGTTTAATTAATATGATATTTTTCTAGCTATTTGACAGTTTAAGTCCAAAATCTATGAATATGATTGTTTTATTAAGAAATGAATTTAAGACTGGTTTTAGAGTCGTCACTTAATTTTTAAGGTAAAATTAAGAAAGCCGATTTTTTCAATAGATTAAAACAGAAATCAATTGAAAATATACAAAGGGTTCGAGGTTCCTATTAACATTTCGGGAAGGGTTTGAAAGCACCCGAAATGCCCGCTAAAATGCGGTTATTTGGCAATTAATTATTTGGCCTAAATAATTTAACTTGATCTGATTTGAACAATTGTTATAATTAGGACCGGGAAAGGGTAAAAGGTGGGGAAATACGGAAATACTATCTAAGTGAGATAATTTGCAACATTTATTCTTTAAGTTTTGTTAAACGATGACTGATTTGGTTAAGTTGTTAAAATTTTTCGACCTTAAGATTAGCGGCAAATATTAACAGGCACACAACATAATAAAATAGAGAGGGAAAAAGACTCAAGCCCAAGTTTGGTTTTTCTGTCCGCCTGGACCAACACTTGGGCCTAATTTCATTTTGGGCCAAAAGGCCCAATTCTCGCCACATGTCCTAAATTCTAACAATATAATATCAAATAAGTGGGCTTAGGCCCAAAAGTAACAAAATACAATTTTGAAATAAAGAGTGGGCCTTTGACCCAATTTTTCAACTCTCCAATCCGTTGCATATTCTCGACGTCAGGGCCTGTTCGTCGATTTTAAAGGCTGACTATAGGGGTGTGCAAAAACAGAACCGAAAAAAATGTTATTGGGTTATTGTTATTGGATTATTGGATTATTGGGTTTTTAATGGGTTTATAAAAAATAGTTATTGGGTTATTGGTTCTATATCGGTTTTTACTTTTGGGTTATTGGGTAAACCGATAACCCAATAAGATAGTAATAATTTATTACTTTACCCTTCCTAAATATTAGCTATTAATAATTTAATATATAACTAGACACTATAACTAACTATATCAAATTATTAGTACTCTACCCACTTCACACTAGGTTCGCAATTGTAGCTATTTGATTTTAGTTTTAGTCTTGTTGGACTATTTGATTTTAGTATGTAATTGTAGGTTGTAGCTTTTGTAAGTTTGTAAAGGTCTGTAATTTGATTAACATAAGAAATTCCATACTATGTTTTGGCGGTGACATGTAATTATAGCCTTCGTACTATATTTTCTCTTATTTATGCAATTTTCTCATTATCTTTCTTGTTTCACTATATCAAAGCATTTAGAGAAGTGATAAGTCATATAATATTTTACGGACATTTTCTTATTGGGTAAACCAAAAATCGAACCGATAACGACCAAAAACCGATAAACCGAAAACCGATAAACCGAACCGATAATACATAAAACCGAACCGAACCGACCGATGCACACCCCTAGCTGACTGACTCGGAAAGGGAAATTGAGCCTTTATGGCACTCCCAAAATGCAAGGGAAGAGTCTTGTGGACTCATGGCGGGTGTCACATACAAAAGAGATACAATAAGGATTAGAATTCATACTTAAAGGACGGGCCATGAATTATCTTAACAAGATTTGAAACCATACATAATGATCAAAAGACAAGGAGTTAAGGAAAAAGGAAGCCATCATTGGATCATTCAAAGGTAAAATCAAATATGTTAAAATCATGCTTAAACTATAATATATAACAGTTGATGAATTAGCTAAATTCGAAGCTTTTATATATAAATTTGGCCAGACATTTACAAACAGAGAACATAGAGATATAAGAAAAGGCATAGCAAGTAAAATCACTTCGACATAAAACTTGTTCATACTGAACCTATATCTGCACACAAGATTTGTGCTTTAACAAGCCAAAGCTCCACTTGAAAAAATTAAAACTTCCCCAGAGAACGCGGCAACATCGAAGCACTAAAGTTGAGTATTATAATTATTTAGCGGTAAATCCATTCTATATTACATCGCAAATGATACGAAAGTGGGAAAGACAGAACTTTAGGACAAACACTTAAGACTAATATGCAAATATACAAAGACAAGGCTACTAACTAAAGCTGGCCTGATGATAAAATAAACTAAAATTTCAAATACGACATTTACTTATCATGAAATGCCTACTAACTACAATACTTTTACTAGACACTATCAATAACAACTAAATCATTTTCCTACTTATCCAATAAATTTCAAAAAAATTAAAGATTAACAAATTTTAGGAAGGAAGCTATTTTTTCACATACAATGAAAAATAAAGCAGATGGCCTCATTGTTGCTTTCTTATTGAGATGACATAAACTGGACATCAACGACAGAAACTTAACGTAAAACTAAAAAATATAAGAAACAATAATCAAACTAATCAAGCGGATAAACTTAACATATTAAGGAAACCAATTTATAAAACATCCAAGGCACCAGGAAGTTGTGCAATCCAAAGCAAACTAAAGAAATGGAAGGAAATTACCTTTTTGGGGGCAAGAACGGGGACAAACGAGCTGGCTACGATGAGCTTCCACCAACACCACGACTAAGCTTTGCCGGAATCCGACGAACTCTAACAAATCAAAACAACTCGAGACAGCCCAAGAATAAAAAATGTTTTCTCTCTGTTGTTAGGTAAAGAATTCTGCCGCCTAAAAATATAATCCCCTTTAAACATTATTGACGATGGGTATTTATAGAGGGGAATTAAGACAACAAAATGGGGGGAAATCAGGTGACCCAATTTGAATTTTAAATTCAAATTGGTCTTGAAGGGATAAGGTTGGAGAGCTGCTGACTCGATTGAGTACAAATTCCCAACGAAAAAATGAAGGGAGCCGTCAGATTTGAGAAGAAGGACGAAAAAGACATGAGATCGCTCCACTTGGCCGCGACAAGGACGAACACAAGCTGTTGGTTGTACGAGTAAAGTTGCGCGGATCTGAGGAAGACGACGCGAACTACGCGCGAGTGAGCAGGACTGCCGGTTCGCGAGTTGTTAGACTGCCCAACATGGGCTCGAGTTCTCGCGGGCCGCTAGATTTCGCACGATTCTGGGCTGCTGCTGCTGCTGGGTCAATTTTTTCTGGTTTATGCGGAGAAGAAGATGTTGTACAGGAGTCGGCTGGTACTGTTTGTTGTATTGTATTGTTGTTGTTATTATGGGCTGGGTTTCTTTTGTTTAAAAATTGGTGGGCTGGGAATTGGAAATAAGAGTGGGCTAGGTTAAAGAAATTTTTGCATTGGGTCGGTTGGGAATGAATTGGGAATGGGTCCATTGATTGTGAATGTAGCCAATGACTTAGCAAACTCGACTAACAAATAAGTAAGACGAATTAACATAAATTAACCAA